>NIVC01003447.1:0-37610 GCA_002269645.1 Macrostomum lignano | reverse complement strand
TACTGCAAATCTACATTTAATTCCCAAAACCTATTGTGCATCGCAGGATCTACGAGTAGCTAGCAAACAAAGGCATAGTAGCTACATGCAAGTAACACGAAAAACTGGCCTATTAAAGTACGCGTTTGTATGGACGGTCCACTGGGCCTTTGGGCCGTAGCCAGCGGTAGCGCAGGCTCTGGTGTGCCAGCGACCCAGGCTCGATTCCAAGTGCAGTCACATTAATTTGGGACTGAATTGGAATCTCGGCTTGGCTCTGCTCGTGCAATTAACGGCCTTGAGAGCCAACCCCAAGGCGCAGGGAAGTGTACATGCCTAACGATAAAATAAAGTTAGGGCCGCTGTACACTCCTGTGTGAGTGTGTGCCTGCGTACGTATCCGCGCGCTTGTATGCCTGCTCAGGGGAGTCGCGGAATGGGCAGTAATGCCTTCTCGCCGGTTGTGTGCCTATGTCGCTTAAAGTGCGCCAGGGTGCACGCAACCCCCTGCCTCTAATAAAAAATAATAAAAAATGGACGGTCCACTGAGCATGGAGACAGAGCGTTCAACGCCCTTCTTAATATTGTACGCTAAGTATGCATGCACAGTGTGCCTCGAACTTTTTCTGCATTGGTTCCAAAGTCAGAGTGCAGCATTGTAGATTCTGCTAACTCTCAAGGGTAAAATTTGTAAACCGTAAAAACCGTGCAAAATGTAAATGATCAAAGTCCTCGTTGGAGGACGTTTCATCCGTTGCGACGGAAAATCGAGAACGCCATTCGGTAGGATTAACAACTGCATGTCTGCCATGTTTGGCCACTAAAATAGACTATAATATCTCCTCCATCTCACCTGGAACGAACTTGACTCCCCACCAGGCGAAGGCGGAACGACCGCGTGGTGAAAAACGTGCAGAAACGTCACAAGTTCGAATCGGCCTCGAAGTACAAAGAAGAACGTGTCTAACATCTCGATGTACTTGCTGAAGAAGAACCACCAGCACGCCTTGGCCATGCGGATTGCTTTCGGCGACCGGCTGAAGTCAACAGGCTGACAGCCCAGACTGTAGCCGGTCAGCCATCCGGACACGCAGAACTCGTACACCAGCCAAGCGGAGAACACCACCATGGACAGGTTGTACACCACCATGAGCGGTCGGATGTCAAAGGGAGTCCGACCCTTCATCCAGCGCATACCGGCGAGCACCAGCACGACGTAGAGAATCGACAGCAGCGCAGGCGGCACGGGAGAGTCCATCAGGAGCCAGCCGTCGAGCCGGGGGTCTCCGAGGGACATGGCCTGGTCGTGCCAGTCCTTCAAGCTGCGGTACATCGACTCCATAGCGACGAGCAGTTCTCAAAGTCCTAATCCTAATCTGCCAGAGCGAATCAGTATGAGCTGAGGACAAGAGACGGTAGAGAGTCCGCAGATGCTATAGTATATATAGTTATGAGCATAGGCTGAGCACTGCCCAGCTCACCCGTACAGACAAGCTCACGGTGGGGTGAGGTGGGGGTGATGTGGGGTGAGCCATGCAGAGCATTGGGCATTGGTACAATTAATGAACAAAAATGGAATGAGTTATGGCCGGGGCATACAGTACAGCACTGAGGTTTGGACAGAGGGCCGAGCTTATTGTGCGACCGCAATGACCCTAATAGTCTGCCCTAAACGGTAGGCTAGAGTTCACAGCTTAATTAACTGGTTGTCATGGTGTACTTTTGACTCTTATCAGCCCATCGTAAGATTTTTGAATGAAATTTTAAAGATAGCGAAAAGTCTGCACAATGTATCATGTATATTAGTTCAATATTGGAATGTTTTTGTTTATTTTATAAGCTTAGTTCCTGTTTCAATCAATATTGAGACGGAGTTAAATTCCATTTGAGTCGGGAAGAATGGTGCAGGTAACATTGGTAATAAAACTGAGTTAAATTCATTGATTTGGCGCCTGTAAAGTGTAATTGATGAGGCTGAGTGTCTATATTTGATGAAGCTGAGTGTCTGTGTTTGATGAAGCTGAGTGTCTGTATTTGATGAAGCTGAGTGTCTGTGTTTGATGAAGCTGAGTGTCTGTATTTGATGAAGCTGAGTGTCTGTGTTTGATGAAGCTGAGTGTCTGTATTTGATGAAGCTGGGTTTCTGTATTTGATGAAGCTGAGTGTCTGTGTTTGATGAAGCTGAGTGTCTGTATTTGATGAAGCTGAGTGTCTGTGTTTGATGAAGCTGAGTGTCTGTATTTGATGAAGCTGAGTGTATTTGATGAAGCTGAGTGTATTTGATGAAGCTGAGTGTCTGTATTTGATTAATCTGAGTACATTATTGCAATGAAGCTGGGCGCTTCTAATTACGTAAAACTGAATTTGCAAGTATGACACTACACATTTAAGATGAAGCCAGCTAGCTTTCTCATCCAGATGAGGCCATTTCATTAAAAAATGGCTCGAATACTTTAAAATACGATCGTGGCTATAATTAAGCAACAGAATCTTTTTACGACAGCGGAGCATTCTGCCCTAGCTATTCTCAGCTTATTGCTCTATTATGACAGTGCAGAGGCTGATTCTACAGCTTAGTAGATAGCCGCGCGCGACTATCTCAGAGGTCGTTCGCGAGAGCAGTGTGCAGGGCCCTTTGTGCTCTGCAATTGGCACGTTTCCAGAGCGTGCACCTGCAGTATAGGTACAGGTATGGTGCCACCTAAGCAATGGAAGAAATTGGTGGGCAGCTAAAAGCCAGAAAGCTCTCCTTTTAGAATTCTCATCAGGTGTACTGTAGCTCTCTTATTGTAGGGCCCTGGAAACAGTTTAGTAGAAATGTCTAAGTCTGCAGAGATTTGGTAGGTATTTAATAGCATGTATTTTCAACAAGGCATGCCTACTGAAAGTAGCTTGAACAGCACGTTCTGCTAAACAAGAAGAGCTCATATACAAGCTGGTTTGATCAATCCAAAACAAAACTGCACCAAACGGAGGCCGCTGCGATTTTCTATTTATTGATAAAAAGCGACGAACCTTAAATTTTAATTACTGAAAGCTGAGAATGCGCAATTGAACTGAAATTCCTGTCTAGGATATGCAATCAGCCGTGAGAAAGTGGAGGGAGTGTGGGCTCATGTTACTAATACGGCAACAGGCACTTAGGGCACTGGCTGTGACAGTGGCACAGTGACTCGGTCAGTTTACATGTATAACTAATCATTTGGGCCAAAATTTGTTCGCTGATCATGACAAGGTAAGAAACCAAATATGCATTTGAGGAAAACCAGCAAACCCGATAATATAACAGTTATTGCTAATATACTCGTAATTTAGGGTAACTCTCCCGATAAAAACGGTACCCAGGCAAAGAAGCATCCAAAAGTCGTTTCAGAAGACACAGGTACGAGCGTAAATAGGAAATAAGTGACTCTAAACAGCTCTAAACGACGAGATATCCCGGTACAAGTCGCCAAAATGTCGTCAAATAGTCACCCAAGAGTCACTTTGAAGCATTCTATTGTACACTTGTACATTTGCATCGCTTGATGAATTCAAATCGCATCTCTAGCAAAAGTTAGGCGTTAACACAACGATTTTTGGACAACGGTAGAGTCACTAGAGAGTTGTTTACAACGACTTTTTTAATCGATTCTTGTCCAGGTAACGTATTAAACGGGTCACCTAATACACGCAAGCAATTAGGCTAATATTAAATATTTTCCAACAAAACTTGCTAAAGTACTTCAGTAAGATATTAATTAACCAAAGTAAAAATTGATAAATGAAAAACATGGTCAACTTTTTAAAGTAGAAGGACGCCCGCGGCAATGATATCTTGCAAGATTTTCAACAAGTTCAAACGTCCTTCTACTTGAGTTTCCCATCTAAACAAAACACTCAACAAAACAGATTTTGCAGCGTTTTTTAAATTATCTTCTTTTGTTTTAATCGGCTTTGCGACTCCGCTTCACCCCGTGGTAGCCGTTGCTGCTGCTGTTGCCATTCTCGTGGTGACTCGCCAGCCCGTTGCTCTTGCCGTTACCATTGGCAACCGGAACGGCAGACTTGTGTCCATTGGCCTCCTGCGTTTTGGCACCTCGCCTACCGGAGCGCTTGAGGTAGGACTGCGGGAGTTGGGGGGGGGACAGGTACCGGATTCTGAGAAGGTCCAGAAGCAAAGAAAGTGACATAGATGAGCCTAGACTGAAATTGAGAGTCAGCTGAGACAAACAGACACGATGCGTAGGATAAGAATTCTGTTTATTCCGGTGACTCCTGTACATGCACTGAGCACTCCTCTGTGCCATGGGGGATTGGCCCTCAACGGCCTCAAACTCTGCGAATCGCACGATATTTGGGGGTGTGCTTGCTAATGTATTTGGGGTGTGCTTGCTAATGTATTTGGGGTGTGCTTGCTAATGTATTTGGGGGTGTGCTTGCTATTTATTGTATTTGGGGGTGTGCTTGCTATTGCATTTGGGGGTGTGCTTGCTATTGTATTTGGGGGTGTGCTTGCTATTTATTGTATTTGGGGGTGTGCTTGCTATTATATTTGGGGGTGTGCTTGCTATTGTATTTGGGGGGTGCTTGCTATTGTATTTGGGGGTGTGCTTGCTATTGTATTTGGGGGTGTGCTTGCTATTTATTGTATTTGGGGGTGTGCTTGCTATTATATTTGGGGGTGTGCTTGCTATTTATTGTATTTGGGGGTGTGCTTGCTATTATATTTGGGGGTGTGCTTGCTATTGTATTTGGGGGTGTGCTTGCTATTTATTGTATTTGGGGGTGTGCTTGCTATTATATTTGGGGGTGTGCTTGCTATTGTATTTGGGGGGTGCTTGCTATTGTATTTGGGGGTGTGCTTGCTATTGTATTTGGGGGTGTGCTTGCTATTGTATTTGGAGGTGTGCTTGCTATTGTATTTGGGGGTGTGCTTGCTATTTATTGTATTTGGGGTGTGCTTGCTATTATATTTGGGGTGTGCTTGCTATTATATTTGGGGGTGTGCTTGCTATTGTATTTGGGGGTGTGCTTGCTAATGTATTTGGGGGTGTGCTTGCTAATGTATTTGGGGGTGTGCTTGCTATTTATTGTATTTGGGGGTGTGCTTGCTATTATATTTGGGGGTGTGCTTGCTATTGTATTTGGGGGTGTGCTTGCTATTGTATTTGGGGTGTGCTTGCTATTGTATTTGGAGGTGTGCTTGCTATTGTATTTGGAGGTGTGCTTGCTATTGTATTTGGAGGTGTGCTTGCTATTGTATTTGGGGTGTGCTTGCTATTGTATTTGGGGGTGTGCTTGCTATTGTATTTGGGGGTGTGCTTGCTATTGTATTTGGAGGTGTGCTTGCTATTGTATTTGGAGGTGTGCTTGCTATTGTATTTGGAGGTGTGCTTGCTATTGTATTTGGAGGTGTGCTTGCTATTGTATTTGGGGTGTGCTTGCTATTGTATTTGGGGGTGTGCTTGCTATTGTATTTGGGGTGTGCTTGCTATTGTATTTGGAGGTGTGCTTGCTATTGTATTTGGAGGTGTGCTTGCTATTGTATTTGGGGTGTGCTTGCTAATGTATTTGGGGGTGTGCTTGCTATTGTATTTGGAGGTGTGCTTGCTATTGTATTTGGAGGTGTGCTTGCTATTGTATTTGGGGGTGTGCTTGCTATTGTATTTGGGGGTGTGCTTGCTATTGTATTTGGAGGTGTGCTTGCTATTGTATTTGGGGGTGTGCTTGCTATTGTATTTGGAGGTGTGCTTGCTATTGTATTTGGAGGTGTGCTTGCTATTGTATTTGGAGGTGTGCTTGCTATTGTATTTGGGGGTGTGCTTGCTATTGTATTTGGGGGTGTACTTGCCATCTGGGGGGATGCTTGCTGTCTTGGGGATGCTTGCTATCTGGGGGGATGCTTGCTGTCTTGGGGATGCTTGCTATCTGGGGGATGCTTGCTGTCTTGGGGATGTTTTCTATTTAGGGTGGAATTTCGGTTATCCTTATTTCCTTTGTTACTCATAGAAAACAGAGATTCATAGCAAACATCTTTGCCCGTGACAAGTTTATTCGAATAAGGTGATTTATAAAACTGAAGAAGGAATCGGTTCTTAAGGAAATGTGCTTTTTTAATTGATTTACATGAATAATTTTTGCTCTTTGATTATTGGGCGTACTGAATGGGGGCACTATCAGGGGCGTAGCCAGGAATATTGATTGGGAGGGGGGGCGTGAGTTAGGGGGCGCCAGTTTCTTATAAAGGGGGGCGCCAGTTTCTTTTAGGGGGGCGCCAGTTTCTATAGGGGGGGCGGCGGTTTCTTATAGGGGGGGGGCGCCAGTTTCTTTTAGGGGGGCGCCAGTTTCTATAGGGGGGCGGCGGTTTCTTATAGGGGGGGGCGCCAGTTTCTTTTAGGGGGGGCGCCAGTTTCTATAGGGGGGGGCGCCAGTTTCTTTTAGGGGGGGCGCCAGTTTCTATAGGGGGGGGGGCGCCAGTTTCTTTTAGGGGGGCGCAGTTTCTATAGGGGGGGGCGCCAGTTTCTTATAGGGGGGCGGCGGTTTCTTATAGGGGGGGGGCGCCAGTTTCTATAGGGGGGGCGGCGGTTTCTTATAGGGGGGGGCGCCAGTTTCTATAGGGGGGGCGGCGGTTTCTTATAGGGGGGGCGCCAGTTTCTATAGGGGGGGGGGCGCCAGTTTCTTTAGGGGGGGCGCCAGTTTCTATAGGGGGGGGGCGCCAGTTTCTATAGGGGGGCGGCGGTTTCTTATAGGGGGGGGGCGCCAGTTTCTATAGGGGGGGGGCGCCAGTTTCTATAGGGGGGGGGGGCGCCAGTTTCTTTTAGGGGGGGCGCCAGTTTCTATAGGGGGGGGGCGCCAGTTTCTTATAGGGGGGGGGCAGTTTTTTTAGGGGGGAGCAGTTTATTTATGGGGGGCGCCAGAAAAGCGGCAGCATTTTCAAATGGGCGACAAAGCGCAGTTCTGGGGGGGGGGCGCCAAAGGCCAGAGTTGGTGATTGGGGGGGGGGCCGCGGCCCCCCTTGCCCCCCTTCTGGCTACGCCCCTGGGCCGCACTATAGATTGCTAGTTACTAGCTAAAGCCAATTTGTCAGCATTAAGTTGTTGAACGCAAAAAGCACTTCAACCGACTCACCTGAATATAGAAGTTGGCAAACAGCACAAAGAAGATGCAAGCGAAGCACATGATAGCGTTGGCAAACGCCTTCGGATAGTTGCACTCGATAAAGTACAGCTGCATTCCGTGCACCACCATGGTGACGAATTGCACCATCTGGAATTTGGTGAGGTACCGCTTCCACCACAGGTAGGGCTGCACGCTGGGGCCCATGGCGGCCAGGCCATAGTACAGGTACATCACCGTGTGCACCACAGAGTTCAGCATGGCTGCGAAGCTTCCGAAACCACCTGGTTTTAAAATGGAGAGGTGATAACGCGTTTGCTTAGTTACTGATTATTGCTAACCAAGGTAAATAATTCCCCTGTGACATCTATTTATGAATCACAATGTTTATGTTGCGCCCAGGGTCGGGCTGGTTGCACCAAGATGAGCAGAATGGCTTTGTAATTCTCTGCTTGATATTATTTTAACCTGAGAACAGGGCCCTTTTACAGCTGGCTTGGCTTGCCTTTTGTGGGAGAGCACAGCTTACGAGCTGTCGCTTGATCTTGATTGACTTTTTTGTCTATGGTCTTTTGTCTATGTGCATAGTCTATTTTCTATGGCTTTATTGTCTATGGCCGACTACTGTGGCAGTGGCTAAATAGAAATTCTCTTTACTTTGTTAGCTTGGTGTTATCAATCAACTTCACAAACAAATGATTAAAGAATCGCCTCCTGTCTGTCTCCAGCCAGCCCAACCAGATCTGTCGCCCAACCAGATCTGGACATAAAGTGTTTTGCTCGGTTACTGCTTGTTGCTACGCAAGGTAAATAATTCCTCTGTGACATCTATTTATGAATCACAATGCTTACGTTGCGCCCAGGGTCGGGCTGGTTGCATAAAGATGAGCAGTGCTCATTTTCTAAAAATTAGCATACTGTGAAGAAAAAAACACCAGCTATGATCACCGCTCAATTTCCAATCCAGATAGCCAGCTTGAATTGTCCATGACTGCCTGCGAGTTTACCGGGCGGGGCCGGGCAGGCTGGCGGGCACGCAAGCGAGTGAGCGCAAACTTCAAACAAATTGACAAATTGAAACAATAGCGAGTTCTGGGCGCGCTGGGGCAAGAGAATTCCAGTTGGACAAGCGACGGGGTGGTGTGCACTCAGGCCCCCCCCCCAGAACTGGAGAGCTAGATATTACAAAAAAGTCTCTTAACAATGTTAATGCGTTCATTTGTTCAGCTTGCTTTAAACTATAACTTTATCTTTGTTTGAAGAAGATCGGAATGGAAACTCTGGCGCTGTTGTTGGAGTTAATACAACGTTTGCATGTTACGCTTACTTCCGTTGATTTAATATAAATATTTGTTAGAAATAAGGTTGTTTACGATAGATTTAATTGCGATAGATTTATAACAAATTTCACTCGATTTAAACTATTGGGCTTGTGTAACTATACGAGCGAACGTTAAAATTCTAAGAATTCTACAGACGCTCACACAAAACTTGAAGCGCTTGTGAACAAACCGAAAACAGTGCAAATAAGAAGACAGAGAGGAGAGAAAGACGACTGAGCTGAATAAGAAAAATGAAACAAAAAACTCTTGGAGAAGAAACTAACTAGTTCGAACAATAGAAACGATGAGTTTCGCATTTCTAGAGTTCGACCTCTCCGCTCTTGCCAAGCCAATTCGACTAAAAAAACTGGTTTTACGTCTGCGCTTCTGAAATTCCAACAGAAAAGCAGAGTAATGGGCAAATGAAGGTCACTGCAAATTTTATTAACAAAATAGAAAGTTCCAGATTTGTTTTCAGCACTAAACGAAAACGATTTCTAACTTTGAAATTGTCTATGGTCTTTTGTCTATGTCCATAGTCTATTGTCTATGGCTTTATTGTCTATGGCCGACTGTGGCAGTGGCTAAATAGAAATTCTCTCTTTATTTAGTCAGCCTGGGTTATCAATCAACTTCACAAACAAATGATTAGAGAATCGCCTGCTGTCTGTCTCCTGTCAGCCTGTCCTGTCGCCCAACCAGATCTGGACATATCTTCGGTTTGTTTAAAAAACTGCTGCCAAGTGTGACACAAGCAATTTCTTTATAGACAGAGGAAAGGAAACCCAACTGATAAGAGAGAGGAGGAAGAACTTACAATTAGCAATCAGACCACTCATCAACTTGCTGGCACACACTTTTTGAGAACAGAGTTCAAGGGCAAAAAATCGTATCACTATCACTTTTGGAGGTTATTAGATTAATACCAAAAATTAGTTGGAGCCGATATGTAGCGTAAATAAGTTTTCAAAAGCGAAAGTTTTACTCAAAGTCTCACCTGGAACAAACTTGACGCCCCACCACCAGGCAGGGGGCAGCACCGCGTGGTGAAAAACGTGCAGAAACGTCACAAGTTCGAATCGGCCTCGAAGTACAAAGAAGAACGTGTCTAACATCTCGATGAACTTGCTGAAATAAAACCACCAGCAAGTCTTGGCCATGCGGATTGCTTTCGGAGACCGGCTGAAGTCAACTGGCTGACAGCCCAGACTGTAGCCGGTCAGCCATCCGGACACGCAGAACTCGTACACCAGCCAAGCGGAGAACACCACCATAGACAGGTTGTACACCACCATGAGCGGCCGGAGGTCAAAGGGAGCCCGACCCTTCATCCAGCGCATACCAGCCAGCACCAGCACGACGTAGAGAATCGACAGGAGCGTTGAAGGCACGGGCGAGTCCATCAGGAACCAGCCGTCGAGCCGGGGGTCTCCGAGGGACATGGTCCGGTCGTGCCACTCTTGAAGCTGTTGTACATCGACTCCATATTGCAACTCTGTGACGGTGTAAATGCTTGCTTAGTAAGCTGGTTATTAGAAAAGGACAGATATTCTGCAGTAAATAAAGAAGTCTATTTGCAACTAGAATAGAATATCGCTAACAACTTTACTTAGCAAGTTACGGCTAATTCAGAGGGGGCAGGCTGGGGGTTCGGGTCGGCGTTTTTGAACCGGCCAAAGTATGCAATAAATGGGGTTGGGGTGGGGGTAGTTAATGCTGGGTGAAAGAACGAATGGGGGGGGGCTGGCTGCACTGGCTTCAGACGTCTTGTTGTGTGTGTGCATTTCACGAAATGAAACTTCACTCGGCCTGGGGCGCTGCCTTGCGTACAAGAAGGAGGTGGGGTTGCGGCCCGGCCAGTGCAGTGGGAACGCTTTTGATTCATTCATTTATTGGGGCCAAGGCCAAGGAGGCCTTGACTGCGGAGTATCTGGAGTGGAAACTCTGTACCATCAAGTACTACTATTTCAGGCACTTACTAATACTAATAGTGCTTGACTGAATGCAGTTCTGTAAGTTTTACATCTATAGCCTAGCCAACCCACTTAACACACTGGCAACCTCTTTTGATTTTTGTTGAAACAATTTCTCTGAACTTGGTCTCATTTCTAAGCTAATTAAAAATTCTCTGCATCTTGGTAAAATATATTTTGATTTCAAATGTCAAATGTCATTGACAGACTGACAGTCAAATTCAAATATCACTGGCAGTCGGATGTCACTGACAGTCAAATGTCACTGACAGTCAAATGTCACTGACAGTCAAATGTCACTGACAGTCAAAGATCACTGGCAGTAAAATGTCACAGATAGTCAAATGTCCCTGACAATCAAATGTCACTGACAGTCAAAGATCACTGGCAGTCAAATGTCACAGATAGTCAAATGTCCCTGACAATCAAATGTCACTGACAGTCAAATGTCACTGACAGTCAAAGATCACTGGCAGTCAAATGTCACAGATAGTCAAATGTCCCTGACAATCAAATGTCACTGACAGTCAAATGTCCCTGACAGTCAAATGTCACTGACAGTCAAATGTCACTGATAGTCAAATGTCACTGACAGTCAAATGTCACTGACAGTCAAATGTCCCTGACAGTCAAATGTCACTGATAGTCAAATGTCCCTGACAGTCAAATGTCACTGACAGTCAAATGTCACTGATAGTCAAATGTCCCTGACAGTCAAATGTCATTGATAGTCAAATGTCACTGACAGTCAAATGTCACTGACAGTCAAATGTCACTGACAGTCAAATGTCACTGACAGTACAAAGTCAAGTCACTAGCGTCGATTGTCACGAACCCATTTTTAGCGTCTGGCAAGTGTCCGACAATGAGTAAGTTTGGTCCAGATTTTTGTTCAACGTCTCCTTGGACTGGGCTTTGCAGTTCACGGCACGCCCCGATTTGTGGCGGGGTTGAGCGTGTGGGGTTTTCGTTCCGCCTCACCCCCAGTCCACACAAAAATCGGCCCGTACATTTCTCAGAAAGAAGGGCTTTTGGAAGGTTGAGACTGCTTAGATCTCCGGAACTCGTTATACTGCTTTGGCATGGGGTTTCCCAAGAACAAACTGAGCTATTTTTAGATCACACGTTCGCTGGACCACTGGAAAATGTTGAACTCGGACCAAAGTCCAGGCAAATCTGAATTTTGGGAGCGATAATTCCTTCGGTACTAACTAACTCGCACCCAGAAAGAACACTTAAAAAGTAGTTCCTTGTGAAGCTTCGAGCTTGTGAAGCTTCGATCTTGTGAAGGTTCGAGCTTGTGAACTTTCGAGCTTGTGAACTTTCGAGCTTGTGAAGCTTCGAGCTTGTGAAGCTTCGATCTTGTGAAGGTTCGAGCTTGTGAACTTTCGAGCTTGTGAACTTTCGAGCTTGTGAAGCTTCGAGCTTGTGAAGCTTCGATCTTGTGAAGGTTCGAGCTTGTGAACTTTCGAGCTTGTGAACTTTCGAGCTTGTGAAGCTTCGAGCTTGTGAAGGTTCGAGCTTGTGAACTTTTGAGCTTGTGAAGCTTCGAGCTTGTGAACCTTCGAGCTTGTGAACTTTCGAGCTTGTGAACTTTTGAGCTTGTGAAGCTTCGAGCTTGTGAAGCTTCGAGCTTGTGAAGCTTCGATCTTGTGAAGGTTCGAGCTTGTGAAGGTTCGAGCTTGTGAACTTTCGAGCTTGTGAAGCTTCGAGCTTGTGAAGCTTCGAGCTTGTGAAGCTTCGAGCTTGTGAACTTTCGAGCTTGTGAAGTTTCGATCTTGTGAACTTTCGAGCTTGTGAAGGTTCGAGCTTGTGAAGCTTCGAGCTTGTGAACTTTCGATCTTGTGAAGGTTCGAGCTTGTGAAGCTTCGAGCTTGTGAAGCTTTCGATCTTGTGAAGGTTCGAGCTTGTGAAGCTTCGAGCTTGTGAACTTTCGATCTTGTGAACTTTCGAGCTTGTGAAGCTTCGAGCTTGTGAAGGTTCGAGCTTGTGAAGTTCGAGCTTGTGAAGCTTCGAGCTTGTGAACTTTCGAGCTTGTGAAGCTTCGAGCTTGTGAAGTTTCGAGCTTGTGAAGGTTTGAGCTTGTGAAGTTCGAGCTTGTGAACTTTTGAGCTTGTGAAGCTTCGAGCTTGTGAAGGTTCGAGCTTGTGAACTTTCGAGCTTGTGAAGCTTCGAGCTTGTGAAGGTTTCGATCTGTGAAGTTTCGAGCTTGTGAAGTTCGAGCTTGTGAAGTTTCGATCTGTGAAGCTTCGAGCTGGTGAAGTTTCGAGCTGGTGACGTTTCGAGCTGGTGACGTTTCGAGCTGGTGAAGAACCCCTGAGCAAGACTGCGTGAAGCCTTGAGACGAACTGTACGATGCGAGGCGCGTGCGTGCGCCCTGTGGGCACAGTTAACTTCAAAAGTTCTTTGAACTTTGAAATATGAACAGACAACCCTGGAGGCCTTTCATTCTTTGGTGATTCAATAATTGTAAACAGCACAAATCATTTCATTTGTTTTAATTCGTGCGACTAATGTCCAAAGTTGAATATCATTTTTAATCTGTTGTTTTTAGTATTTTATACTTACTCAAAGGTCAAACTGAGAGCGTGAGGTTCAGCATACACATGGTACCTCCGTTTGAAAAACAAGAATAGTTGATAAATCTTTGACATTGTTTATTTAGATAAAGTAATAGAAAAAAGTATCGCAACTCCCAGCGTGCATGCATCAGCATGTAATTCATGCTATGCAATGTGCGGTAGAGAAATCTCATGGTCCCGGCTTTAGCACCAGGGGCTTTAGCACCAGGGGCGCACCAGGGGAGCACCGGGGCTTTAGCACCAGGGGCTTTAGCACCAGGGGCACACCAGGGGCTTTAGCACCAGGGGCTTTAGCACCAGGGGCTTTAGCACCAGGGGCTTTAGCACCAGGGGCTTTAGCACCAGGGGCTTTAGCACCAGGGGCTTTAGCACCAGGGGCTTTAGCACCAGGGGCTTTAGCACCAGGGGCTTTAGCACCAGGGGCTTTAGCACCAGGGGCTTTAGCACCAGGGGCTTTAGCACCAGGGGCTTTAGCACCAGGGGCTTTAGCACCAGGGGCTTTAGCACCAGGGGCTTTAGCACCAGGGGCTTTAGCACCAGGGGCTTTAGCACCAGGGGCTTTAGCACCAGGGGCTTTAGCACCAGGGGCTTTAGCACCAGGGCGCCAAGCACCAGGGGCGCCAGCACCAGGGGCGCCAGCACCAGGGGCGCCAGCACCAGGGGCGCCAGCACCAGGGGCGCCAGCACCAGGGGCGCCAGCACCAGGGGCAGCACCAGGGGCGCCAACACCAGGGGCGCCAGCACCAGGGGCGCCAGCACCAGGGGCGCCAGCACCAGGAGTGCCAGCACCAGGGGCGCCAGCACCAGGGGCGCCAGTACCAGGGGCGCCAGCACCAAGGGCGCCAGCACCAGGGGCGCCAGCACCAGGGGCGCTAGAAAGTTTCCTTAGACTAAAAACTTGAGAACACTTAAAATTGTACAAAACTGGACAAAAACTTTTTTGGTCTAGAATTCACTTTAAAAGATGCAATTTAAAAAGGGTTTGATAGCAAGAAATTTATGGATAAAATGGCATAAACAAGGTAGGGTAAGCTTCATGCAAGCGTGCACTAACACAAGTGCGCATTTTATGTACATACCTATTTTAGTAAGCCTAAATTGAATAAAACATTGCTCTAACAACAATAATTTTAGTAATTTTAATCACTTAATCATAATATAATGAGTGGCACTCTTGTTGTGATGGCTGTTGCTTATGCCACCAACGTTCAGCACTTTCTCTAACCGTAGTGCTCTCGAGCCAGTCAAAACATGCATGTTTTATAAGCTTCTTAACTTAGCTATAATTAGATTTAGTCACAGGAACGAGTCAAAAATTTGTGCTTCATCAGTGCCTCTGCCGATATTCTGGCTTTGCGATCTTTAGCGGTGCACAGGGAATAGAAATCTAGCAGCTCTTGTGAGCAGCTCTGCTGCCCCGTCTGCAGTAGCGGGGCTCCGTTTTGGTCTAGCAGGCGAACCAATTGAAGCAAGTTCTTGGCGGTGGCAAAGGGCCTCGCTCCGATGGCCATCTGGTAGACCGAGCAGCCGAACGCCCAGATGTCCGACTCTCTGCTGTACTGCACGCTTTCCGACTCACCATCTCCGAGCAGCTCTGGCGCCATGAAGTTTAGAGTGCCCTTTGGCGAAGTGGAGGCTGAGATGTGGCTGACTGACTGCTCCAGCTTGATTGACAGGCCGAAGTCGATCAGCTTAAGTCGATCAGT
The DNA here is from genome assembly GCA_002269645.1 of Macrostomum lignano. Taxonomy (NCBI): domain Eukaryota; kingdom Metazoa; phylum Platyhelminthes; family Macrostomidae; genus Macrostomum; species Macrostomum lignano. The sequence goes on along the minus strand of NIVC01003447.1, from coordinate 22,950 downwards.
TCCGTCGGCAAGGACAATTATGTTGGTGCAGTTGATGTCTCTGTGGATCACGGGCGGCTGCTGGCTGTGCAGGTAGAGCAGCGCGCTGCAGATCTAAGAGCGGTTGGTCAGTGAAATTCTGAGAGAACTTCAGGACTTCTGCTTTCCAACTGAAGTAAGTATATGTACTATATTTCAGAAGTGCACTCGAGACAAATTCAAGTGAACTCACTTGCTTGCTAAAGTGTCGAATTTTCTCTTCATCTATCGGCTTCTCGTCGATGAAATTCTCTAAAGTGTGGCCGTCCAGCAGCTCCATAAAGACAACAACTGTTGCAGGCTCCGGCTGAGTGATGTACAAGAACCTGACGATGTTGGGATGCTGCAGTTGGCACAGGTTTTTCTCGCTCTCAACAACTGAGTCAACCTTTCTAGCCTTAGAGTCCAGTTGATCTCCGAGCTGCAATGGCAGTCTGAGAGTTTTGGCAGCGCACGTGACGCCCGTGTCGGTGAGCACTTTGTGGACGTCGCCGAAACCGCCCCTGCCGAGGAGCTGCTTATTTTCCCATTTCTCGCGAAATGGTTTTCCGCCAGCTCTGCTGCTTGTTTCCAGAGTGAAATGAATGGACACAGTTTTAAATGCAGTGGGGAACTTGATGGCTAGTCACAGGATGCAGTACATGCAAGTCATAACAAAACATAACAAACATCACACAGGATGTACCATCTCGAATGGTCAGGCACGTACACTCTCTGTGCCTCAAAGGGGTCGGACTATATGGGAATGAATTGTTGGACAACCCCAAGACTCAGACACGTTTACCGCGAGCTGCTCCCCAAAGATGATCGGTAATAGATTTCTAATATGCTACAAATATGCTGCAGTTGCTTACCCACTTGAGCCACCCAAGGATTCTACCGATGCCGTCATTCTGACTTCCGGATGCCTCAGGTTTAGTTGTCTCTCTGGCGTCAGTTGGCTCGAGATCCAACTCTGCTTTTGTAGTTTTCGGTCTTCATCTAAGTCCTGGTTTACAAAATCGGCTATTGTTTTTCCAGAAGCGTTCTTAAGCGAGAAAATTTCGGGCCCGATTTGGTCAGCCAGCAACTTCAATGATTTAACTGGCTGAAAGCATGCAGCGCGATGGACAGGCGTGTTTCCGTCTTTGTCCTGACACATCAGACAGTCGTGTCCGCATTCTTTTATGAGCCATCCAAGCAGGGCACTGCAGTTACTGTTTGCGGCAGCGCAGTGAATGGGTGTTCTTTGCCAAAAACCAATTCTTCTAAAGCATTCTGGTCCGAGTATTTTCTTTATGAATTTCATGGATTCGATGTTGTGAAACTCTGCAGCGAGATGGACAGGTGTGTTTCCCTCATTGTCAGGAATAGTGAGACAGTCCGGGCCGCCGACAGAAACTAGCCAATTAAGCGTCATACTACTCGTGCTTCTGGAGTTTAATGTAACTAGATGGATAGGCGTGACACCATGTTTATCTGGAAATTTGATACAGCTTGGTCCAAACTTTTTCACCAGCCAACGAAGCGGTGCATCGCTAATATTGTTTCCGGCGGCATAGTGAACTACCGTTCGATTCTGGGATCCTTTTAACTCTTTGAAGCAGTCGGTTTCGAGCTCTCTGTTCATCAGTTCCATGGAGTCGACACCTTGATACTCTGCGGCAAGATGAACGACTGTGCTTCCTTCTTTATCGGGTACTAAGAGACAGTCGCGTCCAAACTCGGCAACAAGCCACTTTAGCGATGAGTTACTTGTCTCATTCGTAGCAGCATAGTGAGTCACCATTCGACCGTTAGATGCTGTGTCCTTGAAGCAGTCACGGCCAAGAGCTTCTAGAATTAGTTTCATCCACAGGTTTTCCTGGTGCATAGCAGTCAAATGCACCGCGGTTTCACCTCGATTGTTTCTGTTTAACAGACAGTCGGGTCCGAATTTGGATATCAGAAGCTTCAGGCACTGCAAACTTCGCGACTTACAGACGACGTGATGAGTCACAGACTGAGTTCGTTCCTTGTTGAGACAATCATTGACCGTTAGTTCAACGTTAGAGTTAAGAAGCAGGCAGAGTCGCCGCAGAAGCGCATCGTCACGGGCTTCCAAAGCTGTACGCAGTCTGAAAATTGAATCAGTTTGTTTGTATACTTTATATTGCAACACTTTGGTACACACATTTTTTACAGATAACTACAAAAATAAGCTATTAGCAGATAAGCATCAAATTAAATTGCTTCATCCCTTGACTTTTACCATTCATTGCATTCATTAAAAATTATGGTTTTTATATTTTATAGGGTAGGCTATATTCGTTGGAGCATTGGAATTATATAATTACGAGTACAAGCTCTTCACAGTCACAGACATTTTTAAAGCTTTTCTTAAACATCAAATTAAAATACTTCAGTACGAGCTACATACGCAGCAGGTAATTTAAACCGCAACTCAAATTGTAAAGAGCCTGAAACTTACTGGTTTAACAAATCATCCGTAGCTTCTGCATTCACAGAAACAGCTCCCTCCTCGAGATAAAAAGACTCAAAATCCTTTGTAAGTTCGATCCAGTTTCGCTTTCTTGCTTTACGATCATTATCCGAGTCCTTCTCCACACATTCTACTAGTGTTTCTCCTTTGTTGTTCTTCAGAGAGAGTACTTGAGGTCCAATTTGATCAATTAGAAACTGCAACAAGTCAGCTGACTGGTGCTCTGCAGCGAGATGAACGATCGTGTTTCCGTCTTTGTCGACAGCAGCCACACAGTCGGGACCGCACTTCAGGACAAGCCACTTGAGCACTGAGTAGCCAAATTTGTTACAAGCGGCGCAATGAACGGGGGTCCGCATCAATCTGCCCTTCAAATGGAAGCAACCAGTTCCTAGCTCTTTCTTTATCAGTTTCATCGACTCGATGCCCTGATACTGAGCTGCAAGATGCACAGCCGTGTTTCCGTTTTTCTCAGGAACCTTCAGACAATCGGGTCCACACTCTTTTATCAGCCAATTAAACAATGCTAATTTCTCGCTGCTTGAAGCGGCAATATGAATTGGCATTCTATTTGAGTAGCCTTTCAGCTGAAAACAGTTGATTCCGAGCTCTATTTTCATCAGTTCCAGTGAATCAATGCTTTGACACTGTGTGGCAAGATGGATAGGCGTGTCTCCGTCTTTATCGGGAGTTTTAAGACACCCACATCCGAACTCTTTGACTAGCCATTTTAAGGATGCGTTACTGACTCTGTTTAAAGCAGCACAATGAACTGGCGTTCTAGCAAACAAACTTTCTTCTAGTAAAAAGCACTCCGTACCGAGCTCTTGCTTTATCAGTTCTATGGAGTCTGTGCCTTGATACTGTGAGGCAAGATGGACAGCCGTGTGTCCATTTTGATCGGGAACTGTGAGACTTTCAGCTCCGCATTCTCTTACGAGCCACTTTAGCGATTGGTTGCTGCTTTCATTGGTAGCTGCACAGTGAATTGCAGTTCTGTTCAAGCAGCCTTTCAACAGAAAGCAGTCCTTTCCGAGCGCTTCCTTCATCAGTTTCATCGAATCGATGCCCTGGTACCGAGCTGCGAGATGTATGGCAGTGTTTCCGTCCTTGTCAGGCAATTCAAGACAGTCTGATCCCAATTCTTTGACGAGCCACTTTAGTGACGCATTGCTACTAAGGTTGGTAGCTGCAAAGTGAACAGGAGTCCAGCGTAGTTTGCCTTTTATTTCGAAACAGGCGTCTCCGAGCTTTGTCTTCATCAGTTCCATTGAGTCGACGCCCTGATTTTGGGCAGCAAGATGGACCGCCGTGTTTCCATCTTTGTCCGGAACTTTGAGACTTTCGGGTCCGTACTCATTGAGAAGCCATTTTAGCGATTCGTTGCTTTCTCGGTTAGCAGCGGCATAGTGTATCGATGTTTTATGTGACTTGCCTTGGAGTTGAAAACAGCTGCTTCCAAGCTCCTTCTTCATCAGCTCCATCGAATCTGCACCCTGCCACTCTGCAACAAAATGGAGGGGCATGTTTCCGAATTTGTCGGAAAATTTGGTTAGACAGTCAGATCCGAATTCTTGAACAAGCCACTTTCAATGATGCATTGCTGGATCTGTTTGAAGCTGCACAATGAAACACCGTTTTCTCTTGGGAGCTTTTGCTTGGATAGAAACAGGCAGTTCCAAGCGCGTCCTTCATCAGCTCCATTGACTTAATGCCCTGGTACTGTGCAGCGAGATGGACGGCAGTGTATCCGTCTTTATCAGAAGCTTTAAGACAGTCGGTTCCGCACAGTACGACAAGCCATTTTAGTGAAGTGTGACTACTGGTGTTGGAAGCTGCATAGTGAATCACAGTCCGATTCGAGAAACCTCTACTTTGGAAGCAGTCAGTACCCAGTACTGTTTTAGCTAGCTTCATCGAATCGCTACCCTGATACTGCGCAGCAAGATGGAGGGCCGTGTTGCCGTCATTGTCCAAGCTTTTGAGACAGTCGACTCCGCACTTGTCTACAAGTAGTTTTAATACTGAGTCGCTTACATCGTTCATAGCAGCATAGTGAGTCACTGTTCTGCCCTTCCATGCTGTCACTTTAAGGCTTTGCTGGACAATAGGTTCTGGAATCAGTTCCATCCAGGAGTCGTCCTGATGCTGAGCTATAAGATGCACAACGGTCTCATCCCTGTCGTTTCTGCAGGTCACGAACTCGGGTCCGAACTTGTCAATCAGAAGTTTCAGGCACTGCGAACTTCGCGTCTTGCAGACGACGTGATGCGTCACGGGCTGAGTTCGCTCTTCGTTGAAGAAATACTTGTAGCCACCGACCGTCAACTCCATATTGGAGTCGATAAGCGGGCAGAGTTGCTGCAGTTTTTCATCGTCTTTTGCCTCTAGTGCAGCTCTTAATTCTGGCTCCATGGCAGTTGGTTGGTCCAAGTAATTTTTCTTCTAAAAAAGCTAACTGAATTTTTTGAGAGCAGGTAGCATAAAAATGCTTTTTATGCACTTCATGATGTCATTTTCTTCTACGAGCGTACAAGACTGTAGCAAAACAGTGTGCAATAGCCTATGCTCTCTCTTTTCATTGTCAACTGCAGTGTAGTAGGTTGAGAGAAATTTTGTACGGAAGGCATTTTTGACTCACTAAGTATATGGGGTGAGAGGGTCTTGGCTGTGAAAGCCAGCTCATCACAGTAACGAAGTTGAAAAAATGACAAGGATTGTATTAGAATAATTTCCGTCCCCAATTTCATTTCATTAAATGAGCGCTAACCGCTCGTACCAGGCCGTTTTTGGGCACACAAATTGAATGACAGTGTGCGAACTGAGTCTGGACAGCCCGCTTTCTCTACTTTGCAGTACAATTATACAACTCCATCCTGCATATCAGTTGGCATATCAAAGGAAGCATTTTATTATCCAAGTTTTGTCTGTGCCAGCCAGAGTAGCTTCAAGGACGACTAAAGTAACATAGATAGTAACATAGATAGTAACGTCTACTTTAGTAGTCCTTGAGTAGCCTTTGCACTGCAGAACTATAATCATGGGTACAGTTACTCTGATCATCCCTCCCAACACAGTGACTCACCTTTTATTGGTGCATGTGTGCCCTTTAGTATTACTCCAGCAGTGATGTTGGTTAGATTAGCAATCCATTATATTATTTTAGCAGTGATTTGGTTTGATTAGCAATCCATTATATTATTATAGCACTGATGTTGGTTAGATTAGCAATCCATTATATTCTTTCAGCAGTGATTTGGTTAGATTAGCAATCCATTATATTATTTTAGCAGTGATTTGGTTTGATTAGCAATCCATTATATTATTATAGCACTGATGTTGGTTAGATTAGCAATCCATTATATTCTTTCAGCAGTGATATTGGCTAGACTAGCTTCATACCTTCGCAAGCTTGAAATTTGATATCGTCGAAAAATACTAGATTTTAAGTCAGTCACTTTCACAGGCTCTCGTTCGTACCATTACTGTTAAATTGATCAGGCGATCGTGTTGAGCTAAAAAAGTGCTAATGCAAAACGCGGAATACAGTTTTATAAGAGGAAATTAGTAAAGCCTTCATAAGCTCCAGTTCCGTTATATTTTATGCTACATGTATGTCATACTGAAGCGAAAAAGCTAAGCACATTGGTCCTTAACTTTTTAGGTGTTAACTAGCTCTACTGATTTCAGCCCTCAATTAAGACTTCAATCTATAAAGTCGTCCGTGACTATATGACTTTTGGCTCTATGTGTTGATATTTTTACTTTAAATTCAAATTTATAGCTGCAGATATTATCTTAGGAATTGAGTATCTTATGTTATCTGATAGCTATCAGCGTAAAATAGGGATTTAAATAAAAATTGAAAAAAAACTGCAATCTCAAGCATTTAATAGGTTTTAAAATGGAATAATATATCGTAGGAAAAAAATAACCAAAATTACCATTAACCCAAACTAACAAAAAAGCTAGAAGTTTTAAGACCCATCCACGGGAATATTTATACGTCAGTTACGAAAAACAGCAAACCATCGCCAAAATTCCCAACCGTTTGAACTTGGAAGAAAAAAAAATCAAAGGAAATTTGTTAAAACTGTCCCCAGCCTCCGAGGATGCTCCGATGGCAACTCATTCAGTCATAAAATGGATGGACAACGACAGATGACTCGCAATGCGCTGTTTCACTACGATCAGCGTAACGTAGTCGTGGTGGCAAGAAATAACGCGTCGGTAACTAAACGCAGTGTTATCGGTGTTGCAATATTTGTTGCCATGCTTTGGAGATGCCAATCCAATTTGCAAGTTTCTTGCGCGTTCTTTGCAGCAGTCGGCTCTGGTGTAAATCACGATTTTTCTCACATTTATTGGATGAGAAAACGTAAAGAATAATGACTGGGCTCTAGGTACTTCAGCATAGCTCCATTGGTCGTTGTCAGATGCGCTTAGACAGGTATCCATCGGCTGGCACGCAGCGGGTTTTGCTCTGTCTAAAGCGTAAAAAAGGCATCAGTCGGCATCAGTTACATAGGAATCAACTTTCTACCAAAAGAAATCAAAATCAAAACCGGCGGATGACTGATCCGTAAAAGATGATTTTGCACGATTCTGTCACTAATTCTTAGTTTGAATTTTGCGAATTCAACTGTTACCTTGTGGTTTAATTTTTCAATGGATTTATATAAATAAAAAGTTCGTTAGGGTACCCGAGTTTTATAAACTACTTCACTATTATTTGTACCACATTAAATTTTAATAAAGCAAAAAATTTTTTAAACACGACGTTATTCATTAAAAAGAATTCAGGACTCCTTATTGAATGCGATAATGCTATATACAAAACGGTTTAGCCAAATCTCTTTGCTTACGAATTAAACAGGGAATTTTAGGTTGCCAACACAGAGACGCTATAACTTTAGAACACGAATCCCTGAACACACTCGTGCGAGTACAACAGCTCTGAATTTAAACAAACTATACCAATATTAGACCTTTCGATGACTCATATATTTAGTAGATAAGAATGGAAATGATAGCGGTGTTCAGGAAATAATTGTTTGTGACTTTAAAACAGACATAACTGGCTTAGCTGCACGGGGTTACTGCATCCAGAATACAGCCCATTCAGCTAACTGGATAATGATATATGTACTCAGGAAAATATAGAATCAGTTCATTAATTTATTACTCACTGAGGCAGCTTCTTGCATCGCGTGTGGCCCGTAGATTTGGACAGAGGTCGCAGTTAACCCTACCAGAATGAACCGCCAAAGCAAAGTTTAGATCGCACTGCTTACAAGTGCTGGATCCGACAGTATTTGAGTATTTTCCCGGTGGGCATGCCGTGCAGTGGGCGCTGCCTGCATTTGAGTACTGACCCGCAAGGCATTGAGCACAGCTCGCTGCGCCCTTTTTGTTCACGTACTTTCCGGCTGCACAAGGAGTGCACTTCGACGAACCAATTTTAGAGTAATGACCGACAGGACACGCACTGCAGCTGGTCGCACCTGCAGAGGACATATAGCCCGCCGGACAAAACGTGCACGCCCTCGAGCCTGAAGTTTTACTAACGCTGCCTGCACGGCACGGTTTGCAGGTTACTGACTTGGGAGCATCGGCGTACTTTCCGGGAGGACACCGCGTGCAGACAGAAGCTTTCGCGGCCGAGTAAGTGCCAAGTGGGCAGTTAATGCAGCTGGTAGCTCCAGCGCTACTCCAGGTTCCAGGAGCGCAGTCTTTGCAAACGCTCGAGCCCGCTTTATCGGCAAAGCGACCAGCAGTACACTGAGTGCAGGTCGTCGCGCCGGCTCCCGAAATCGTTCCAGCGTTGCATGGCTTGCAAAAGCTCGCACCAGCGGCGCTCCAGCTCCCGGCGGAACAGCGGCTGCATGAGGTCGAGCCAATTTGGTTTGCAAAACTACCGGCACTGCATGGTGTGCACGTAGAGGCCGCGGCGCCTGAGATTTTTCCAGGTGGACACAACTTCTGCACCGACTGACCTTCTAATTCGACAAACCGTCCAGGACTGGCGCTCTTACACTCCTTCTGGTTCTTCAGCGGTTGGTAACTGCCTTTGGGACAACGGGTGCAGACAGTAGAGCCAGCCGACTTTGAATAGCTTCCTGCAGAGCATGGCACACAACTTGATGAGCTGGACTTTCCTGTCTTGGGGTTATAGGTCCCCGCTGGACATGGTGTGCTGCGTTTGGCACCCGGACCTGCAGCGTACGATCCTGCTGGGGCCGTTCTGCACGACCCCTGACCCTCCTGCGCCTGGAAGGAGCCTGTCGGGCAACGTGTGCAGCTGCTCGATCCTGAGCTTGGAGTGAATGTTCCTGCCTGACACTTCTTGCATGCGACTCCCTTTTTCGGACTGAACTCGCCTCTCTTGCAGTTGTTATCGCAACTCACTGAACCCTCGGTGCTCGATGTTCCGGCAGGACACTTTGTGCAGGCTTGCATGCCCTGATTCGCAGCATAAAAACCTGCCTGGCACAACTGACACTTGGATTGACCTGTTTTTCCAATAAAATGACCAACTGGACATGGCGTGCATTCCACCTGTCCAATTTTAGAAAATGTTCCTGCACTGCATTTACTGCACGTTCTTGATCCCTTTGACTTGGCCGCGGATCCTGCGGGACACTTCTCACACTCTGCGGATCCCGGCTTTGCGCTGAATGTTCCTGGACTGCATATGCTGCAATTTGAAGCACCCGACGCGCTAAAGCTTCCGGGAAAACAGGTGTTGCACTTTTGATTACCAACTGAATCCTTGAATTTACCAGGACTGCAAGGTTGGCACAGCTTCTTATCCTTGTTACTCAGTCGTAGCCTTTCGGACACTCTGGCAAGCACTGAATTACTTTGTTACTCAGTTTACTTCCAGTGCCTGCTATTTCAATCCGCACATTTCGGCACTTAAAGCAAGACTTGTCGTCTTTAGCCAGATTGCAGTCGATGCACTCTTTATGGCAGTTGAGAACGCAATGACCGTTCTTCAAAATGTAGTCGTTATTTAGGCATTCCACTTTTGGCATCTGTCTCGTGAGTCGGATGTCCATCAATGACACGGACTTGGAGCCGGAGCCGAATGAGTAAAAAGTCAATCGGCTGTACTGACTGTCCTGAGCGAATTTGTAACCAGAGTAGACGGTGCCGACGTCGCTGTTTGAATCAGCCTTGCCGAACTGCATCAGCACCTCGCCATCGGCCTGGTTCACGCACACAAAATAGGACTGATAGAGGTTCCTGTCTCCAAGCGTTCCCATTCCCTTCTTGTAGTCTCGTTTCTGCAGATGCATCGCCTTATAGAATGCGACGCCATCCATGTTGATCTGCAGGTAGTACCAAGTAGTGTGATCTTTGGGAATGGATGCAAAGTTAACGAAAATGTCACCTGAACTCGCTGCCGTGAAGTGAATGCAGTTTTCATCTTTTCCTGGATCGAGTCTGTGCGAATTCATCCACTTCACATTGCATGGCACGGAAGCTGAGTTCGCAAAGGTGCCGTTTGATAAGTCTATCTTTGAAGCCCTCGCTACAGTTGAGCCTCGGAGCCAGTCTGGAAGGATCGGGTTGCGACGCTTCGATGCAGCAAAGTCTTTAGGATCGATATGAAAGAAGCCTGAAGATTCCTCGTAGGTGAGAATGATGTTCTTAAAGCAGATCTTCGTCTCCGCAGGCTTGTAACCCACCAGCTGACAGCCATCATACAGATGTATGTGCATTTGTCCTGGCTCCGTGGCAAACCATCGGTCGGCTCGATGAAGCATGACATACTTGGCACTCGATTTGAGCATGTTAGGAATATCCGCTGGCAAATCAAAGGCTATTAAAAAGGGAGCCTTGCTTAATTCGGCGAATTTCAAAGGTCTAGTCCCCTTACTGAAAAGGTTCAGCTCAGCCAGAGTCTCTTGGTCGCATCCAGGTTGTCCAGCATTCAATTCAAATGATGAAGTAGGAAATGGTCCCTCCGCCATGTACACCGCCACTGCCTTCTCTAATGAAATTCTACGCCTAACCAAATCAATTTTGAACTCTTTAAGACTATTGTACTTGCAGTATGTTTTTACCATAGTGGTAGTTGTTTTATTGTTTTCAAATGACGTTTCCACGTCTAAATAATAGCGACGCTTTGTTCCAGGTTCCACTAGAAATTTTACTTTACCGCCAGCTCCTCCCATGCACCCAAAGTCAAGATTTCCGGATGGAAACAGGTCATCCATGTTCATGTTAAATAGTTGGTCGATAGACTTCAACTGGAACTCGAACGGTTTCACGTAGTCCTTGATGGAGTCGATCCACCTGTTGTACAGTTGTCTAAATGCGGGAGTGTAGAAGTCCACAAGAGCTTCGGCGATCTCAGGCGTTCCTCCTTGAGCCTCAACGGTGGTATGCGTAAACTCTGATTGACGGAAGCTTTGGGATAGCTTTCTCCGTTGATCCAAAGTGCTCCTGTACTGAGACGTAGATTTTCCATTCGAATTCTGCGACGCAGAATTCTTTTCTCCACCAAATCCTAAAACATTCCAGCTGCTGCTCTCTTGAGAATATTTCGACTGCAGCGTTGAGAACATCGACTGAAACTCGGTCTCTGCGATGCTAGCAAACTCCTGGGCCGACTTGAGCTTGTCTGTCTTAGCGGTCTTTGTAATCTTTAATTGCCCACCGAATTTTCCAGATCGAATGAAGTGCGTTCCCCAACGAAGCAGGAAATTCTGGTAACTCACATCAGCTCCGATTGAAAAGTAAGACTCTGGCAGGCTCATGTAGTCTTTCAAGGCTGCAAGGTTTATGTCTTTGGGCTTCACCTCGTCTAGTGTGATCTCGAACAGGATGATATTGACGTACATAATGGCAAAGAAGTTGTTAGAAGCACTCTGTTGACCATTTGACTTATCGGTTTGAGTCACACTAGATCTAGACGTACCTTTGTTTGTGGATGAGGAACTTCCGGAGCCGCTCGCCGTTCCTCCCTCGATGCCTCCTCCAACAGCGCTTCCGAGAGAAGCTCCCACCTGGGCACCCGCAGGACCTCCGACGGCAGCCCCAATCGCACCCCCAGCAATGGATCCGATCGCACCGAGGTTCATGCCGAACCCGCTAGACTTGGAATGTTTAGTAGCCTCACTTAGGAAAAGATTCCTTTGTTCAGATAAACCAGCCTTCTCTCTGATGAAGCGAAGATACTCATCGGCTGACTGAAAAGACCTTGTTTCAGCTGTGGTCTCGAAGATTCCGAACACGTTCATCGTGTCGGGAACATCCTTGCCTAAGAAGCTGGCCATATTGAAGCACGCTCGCTGTACCAAACTGGCTCTCCGGCTCTCGATTTTGTAATAGCCTCGGCCGTCGAATCCCACACCCACGTAGGCAGCTGCGTCCATGAGATTTGGACAGATTCCCTTACCTCTGCCGAGGTGTTTGCTGGAAAAGCAGGGGCTGGTTTCAGAGTAGCTATTTGCTGTGCAACCGTTGATTAACACAGGACCAAGTCCTTGCGGATAGGTGTAGACAGGAACACTTTCGTCCGTTGTTTGTGGCATTTTTTCAGCAGGTCCGCTCATAGTCTCGGTCATGACCCATCCGGATGGCTGATAGTTCGAGAATCCATTGAATCCTTGTTCGGACTGCAAACTGACGGAACGGGTTCCCGCTTTCTGAGGCAGAAAAGAATTCTGCTGCGCCAGCTTGTCAAGCATATTCCTCGTGATGAGTTGGCCAGGGTCATTCTTCACTGCGTCCATGAGCCCGCCGAGCAGTTGCTTTGTTCGATCATTCGAACTGCTGATGGCAGAGCCTATCGTGTCGAAAGCCCCCTGGTACTTGCTAGGGTCTGACCCGCCGGATGAGCCGGTAGCCTTTTTTCCCGTGCTGCCGGACATTTTGCCTTTCGCAGCAGTAGTGGAAGAGGCACTTACAGCTTTTTGAAGCGGTCCAATGGGAGGCACACCAGCGGAGCACAGGTTTAGCAAAACAGCAAGCACTGCAGCAGTGACAAGCAGTCTCCTTGTCATTTTTATCTAATTCAATACAACTTCTGTCTATTAGCAATAGCACTGTATGATGAGCAGAGTATGAGCTAGAATATTGAAAATTGGAAGGGAGTATGGGTCTTTTCTTCTGACTTGTCTTTTAATCCCAAGGAAAAGAAAAACCACCTGCTGCTGTCTACAATAGAGTAGCTATGCCAATCCCGTGGGCAGCATTCTGGATTCATCGCTACTATCTTTTTCTTTAGTACCAAATACTCAATTCCTAACCCCCCTCCCAATAGGGAGTCTCATGAGGATCTCCTACAATCGTCAATCGACTACATACCCATTCCGGTCATTCCAATACTGAGCGAGTTGCAGTTGCTACTCAATACTCCCCCCGGCACTTTTTTGTGACCATTAAGAAGTTCGATTCACTTTTCTATGATGCAAAAACCCCCGGTAGCCATGCCTTTCAGATCAGCAATAAGAAAATGTCTGAGAAATAGGGGCGCCATTGCAGCTGCTTGCAGAGCACCAACCACCCCTTGCACTTATCGATCCCCAAATTCATGTGGCGCTTGCCAGCCACCATCAGTCACATGCGTTGGTAAGGCGGAGTATTGAAATATGAAATATGCTATAGAGCCAAGGCGGTAGGCGAGTGGCTATGCGGAGGGGGTAAAATGGACTATTGAATCGGACTTGGAACCAGTGAAGGGTTGGTCGGTGAGGTAAAATGCTCATTTGATTCGAAACTGCAGGCATTACGAGCTACATGCAAAGTCAATAGCTAATCCCTAAGTCACAATTGGTACACGTTGGTGCGACATTGGCCACTAAAACTCTCTAGGCGCCTTACTCTCTCAACTAGAAAACTCTCGATCGACTCATACTCAGTCTCTTACTAAGTATACTTGCCAATTCAACATTTAAAATAGGCTTTCGAAGCTTATTGTACGAAGCCTCCAAAAACTTATTAATTTACGAGTAATACTAGTCATTAACACACGAGTAACATGCGTTGCAAGATAATATAGATGATTTAGTTTAATTTTCACCAAATATTAGACGCACTATGCGATAAAAAATTGTAGTATTACTACATTAACTATACATAAATGTACACAGTTGAGATGATACTATAAAACCAGAAAAAATAACGATACGCGAAATAGAATTTAAATTTTTTCATACTATAGCTAAAGGGCATTCGTGAGTGAATTTCATTCCCTAACTCTAACCGGCCTAACCAACCCTATCCCCTAAGCCCTGGATTAGTCGTCTTTGAGGTTGCTCCCACAAGTGCACCCGGGAAAACAGTCTTAAAGTAGTAGTGCACTGGTGCAGGCTTTGGCTGTGGTACAATGAGTCGGATTAGAAATACAGACAATTGTTACTCAGTCAAATAACCTCGTATATTGACATGCAGGCAATTTTGCGCAGTCGTCCAACGTTGGCTGCGAGGTGATTTCATATGCATTGTCAAAGCATTGAATGGTTCGGCATGCACGCACTAGCGATATACGAGCGTATAGTGTTTGCTTGAGTCATGACCACTCCTTTTCCTATTGTTTCAGTCGCAATTAAAGCTTAATAATTATGTTTAGCTACATGTACTTGCGCGTGCGTCTTCGTACATGCTGCAGTACATGTACATCTACTTTAATTTCTGAAGCACAATAATGTCATAATATAAGATCGGGCTCGCCAGCGTAAAAACTCCCTGCAGAAATCGTAACTGTTGGCCTGCAATGGTCTACATCATTTATGTGAACCGCAATCCAATCCTAGAAGTGTCCTCTTTTATTAGCTATGACTTCGAGATTGACAGCTATAGTATAGTTTGCAGACACATAGGCACATCACCTCCTAATGTACATGTTACATGTAAGTGAGTCCGTATTTGCCAGCTAAATAAATCCAGTTGTTTTAGCGGCGGTGGGTTAGCTTAATCTAATCATTTTCGTACGTAATGCATCTACCTTTAGAACTATAATCCCTGCAATTGTCTCTCACTGTGTTTGTCTCAGCTAGCTGCAGCTTGCCACATCTTTTCGAGCTATCTTGGGGCTTAATCAACTGACAAAAATGGGAGCCAGCTGATTGCTAAGGGGTTAATTTCTGCACTCTGAGGCCTAAATTAAAAGCCCCCGACCAAGGGCGGATAATTATTTAAGACAGCCGAATCCATTTCAAGACATTCAATTTTACTTACTGTGGTGGCCAGACTGGTGCACGGTCGAGAGCGGGGCCCGCCTGTGCACAGGCCCCTGTACGCCTGGCTGCTGGGGAGTTTTGCCCAGCCAGCCAGTTCGCTCTGAGTCACACCTCCCTATTATTCTCTCAAGTATAAAGACTATGCTTAAACAAATATACCCAAGATCTTTTGCTCGCTTGCTGCTTCTCAAGCTTCCACTCGCAAGCCGCTTCATTACTCAATTATCCTATTATTTTAGAGCAGTATAGTATTGAACTTAAAATCCCGGACCTGCCAAGTATTATCGCGTTCAATCACAACAACAAAGTTTTGCGATTCGTATTTTTGCGTTGCATACATAGTTTTTTATGTTACCGTCAAAGTTTAAAAAAAAAATAAACATATGCTTTAAAATATGTTTTTGATTGTTTTAGTAACGCGGAGGCGTGGGCTGAGGATGAGGTGTGTACTCTCGACCATTTCTGGTTCGACCTCTCGATGCGCGTACGTACGAGTACTTAATACGTACGCATTTCGTACTCATCTTATGTCAAGTTGTCAACCATGAATCATATGAATAACACGAGTATGTATTACTCATGAATCGTAGGATATTCCATACTTTTTCGACGCAGCAATCGAGTTTAAATATTTACGAGCAGTTGTTGTTTATTATTATTATAATGTCAGAGTTCAGCCTGATACAGTAGGGCCTAACTGTCTAGATTGTTTACACTTTTGTCAAATCTAACATTAGGCCTAATAGCATTGGAAAATTTGCTGATTCTTTAACAAAAAGCATTATAGGCTTAGCAATAAGCTTATATAGGCTTGTATTCTTAATAATGATTTTTACTTATTACTTACACTCATAAACGGAAATCTTTTAATTAAAGACTACATATTTTTAAATAAATATATATTTAAGTGCCTAAGGGCTAAGTAAGTCTAAATTTAAGTCTATTTAATTTTAAGTGTAAATTTATAAAATATACCAGTATATACTAGATAGCCAAGAGTGTTACAGGTTGTGGGCAGCTTGTGACTCATACATGTGGGGAGGGAATTGAGAATAGGACAACATGTGGCACATCTTGAGAGAAGGCAGGGATGATTAAGCAGTCTTAGTACTTAGACTTGAAACTTTTGTGGTAGAGTATTTTAGAACTAAGTTTATAAAATATGAAAAAGCTGGAAAATACTGATTCCCATAAACTTGGAAGGTTAGGGTTTGCATTTGGTTTGGGCACATTTCATTGAACAAGAAGTAAAGATGCTAGCTTATTGGTCAAGTGCTGCTAAAGGGATATTATTCATTGAAATATTCATATTTGGTATTATTCGGTATTTGAATCAATTGTCAAATATTTAAGATTGAAAATGTTAAAAATTTTATTTTGTCCTATCTCTACCCTTTTTCAGGGTACCACACTCTATGGAATCTCATTAAGACTTGAAGTCATAGTGGTAAATTCAGTACTCATCTCCAATTATCATTTGTCACTCAAATCCACCAAGGTTCTCATTGTAGAGATAAGAATGAGCCAGTTCTGCTTATGGTCCTATGAAAGCATTCTAGGCACCTACCTTTATAGGACTGACTTGTGGTACACTAGGATTTAATATAGGATCTCATTCACTGACCTAGCTAAAATTCTATAGTGTATACATTTATAGCAACTCAAATCTAGCAGTCCTCATCAAGGAGTTTAGCAACTACCTCAACTTTCTCTTGGTTGGTGCTAGTTGTAAGTTGTAGGCTATCCACTATGGGGGTCATCTTCAAGGCTTATCCTACCATGCTTAAATTCATTGTAATGTTGCTCAACCGTACATTAGTAGAGACAGTAGAGAAGAGCAAGTAGAGAGGAGAAAGTAGAGAAGAGAGAGAAGAGAGTAGAGATAAGAGAGCAGAGAGCTGCAGATGAGAGGAGAGAAGAGACAGGAGAGAGGAAAGAGGTGAAAAGAGAGATAAGAGAGTAAAGGGAAGAGAGAAGAGATAAGGTTTTAGAGATGAAAGAGGTGTAAGGAGTGATTAGAAATGAGAGATAACAGATAAAGGAGGAGAGAGGAGAGTGGAGAGAGAAGAAAGGAGACAAGAGAAGGAGAGACTGAGAGAGTATAAGAGGGAATTGACATCTCAGTAATTCCCCTCAAGAATTGACATCTCAGCCATTCCCCTCAAGAATTGAAATCTCAGAAATTCCCCCAGACTTGACATCTCAGCAATTCCCCTCAAGAATTGAAATCTCAGAAATTCCCCCCAGACTTGACATCTCAGCAATTCCCCTCAAGAATTGACATCTCAGCAATTCCCCCCAGAATTGACATATCAGCAATTCCCACAAGAATTGACATCTCAGCAATTCCCCCAAGACTTGACATCTCAAAATTTCTTCCCCAAGCCTTTACATCTTAGCTACAAAACGAAACTGATCTTATTGCGCAATCTACCATCAGATTGCACTAATTTATCTACTTACAGTTTAATCTGCCAAAGTGCACCGAGTGCTCAAGCTGATAATAGTTATATAAAAAACGCAATTTTAGTCTGAATCAACAAAGACTAAAGCCTCTGCCTGGACCTGCCCGGCATGCACCCTCATCAACCAGACTGAAAATGCCGTCTGCTCCGCCTGTGATGCTCCCAAGTCCTCGGCTCAGCAACATCGGCTGTCGCTCATCCCGGCCGGCAGGCCAGCCTCGCCTCGGCCGATGTGCAGCGTGAAGCGGAGCTGCGCGCCAGGGAACGCGTCGATGAATTGCGCGCTCTTTGTCGCAGCGCCGGTGAGGTCTTTGTTGACGATGAGTTCCCGCCTGGCGACAGGGCGCTGTACGGACTGGGCGGTCGGCATCGGCGGAGGGTTGCGGAGGAGGACCAGCCGGATGGCGGGTAGGTCTCCTGACTGCGTGGCCTGCGATCCAGCCAGGTCCTCAGTTGCTGGGCCAGCCTCCCAGATCCTCAGTTGCTGGGCCACCCAGATCCTCAGTTGCTGGGCCACCCAGATCCTCAGTTGCTGGGCCACCCAGATCCTCAGTTGCTGGGCCACCCAGATCCTAAGTTGCTGGGCCAGCCTCCCAGATCCTCATTTGCTGGGGCAGCCTTCCAGAACCCCAGTTGCTGGGTCAGCCTCCCAGATCCCCAGTTGCTGGGCCACCAGCCTCCCAGATCCTCAGTAGCTGGGTCAGCCTCCCACATCCTCAGTTGCTGGGCCAGCCTCCCAGATCCTCAGTTGCTGGGCCAGCCTCCCAGATCCTCAGTTGCTAGGCCAGCCTCCCAGATCCTCAGTTGCTGGGCCGCCCTCATTAACTCCCCAGTCATCGCACACAACCGCCCGCAGGCAGTTGCCTTGCGGCATTCGCTGGTGCCGCCTGGAGGAGATACAGCACGAGGATCTGCCAGCCTGGCGCTCCCAGCCCTGCCAGTTCCCCCAGCTCCGCTCGCCAGCTAAGCTCAACTTAGTCGACGAGATGATGAACTTCTTCACCGGCAGGACCAACGGAGCGGCGATGAGTCAAGAGGCGGACAGACCGGAGGCGGGCCCGGTCACTCACGGGACCGGTTGGATCGTTGTTGACGAACGAGCGACGGCGTCCGCTGCAGACATCAGGCAGGGGTATCTGGGCGACTGCTGGCTGCTGTCCGCTCTGGCTGTGGTGGCCGAGAGGCGCTCCATGCTGAGGAGGATCCTCCTGACTAGAGAGGTTTGCGACTGGGTTCAGGGAGGGGGCGAGATCGGGGTAGAAGAGGTAGTCAATGTTAGGGGTTAAAAAGGTTGTGAGGCTAGGTTTTGGAGGCAGATTTCAGCGGACATGTAGGTTGATGAGAGAAGTAGGTTTAGAAAGAGAAGTAGGTTCGGGAAGAGAAGTAGGTTTGGGGAGAGAAGTAGGTTTGGGGAGAGAAGTAGGTTTGGGGAGAGAAGTAGGTTTGGAAAGAGAAGTAGGTTCAGGGAGAGAAGTAGGTTTGGGGAGAGAAGTAGGTTTGGGGAGAGAAGTAGGTTTGGAGAGAAGCAGGTTTGGAGAGAAGCAGGTTTGGGGAGAGAAGTAGGTTTGGGGAGAGAAGTAGGTTTGGAAAGAGAAGTAGGTTTAGGGAGAGAAGTAGGTTTGGGGAGAGAAGTAGGTTTGGAGAGAAGCAGGTTTGGGGAGAGAAGTAGGTTTGGGGAGAGAAGTAGGTTTGGGGAGAGAAGTAGGTTCAGGGAGAGAAGTAGGTTTGGGGAGAGAAGTAGGTTTGGGGAGAGAAGTAGGTTTGGGGAGAGAAGTAGGTTTGGGGAGAGAAGTAGGTTTGGAGAGAAGCAGGTTTGGGGAGATAAGTGGGTTTGGGGAGAGAGGTACATTAAAGAGAATCTATTGAGAATAAAAGAGATGGATGAAAGCGAATTGAAATCTGTAAAGATTAAAAGTTTACTTATAGCTACATTATTATTGCTGTGGTATGAAGTTATGAATATTGTCTTGGTATCTTAGCACACGCAAAACAGTTAAATAAGATAAGACACATCCTTTTCGTGCAATATCAAATATAATCACTGGCAAAAACAGGATGCTGAAATTTCATTTAAATTTGCATTCTGCTAGGTAAATCCAGAGGGCGTGTACGCTGTACAGCTGTGCGTTGCCGGGCTCTGGAAAACTGTGTACATTGATGGCTTCTTCCCCTGCCGGGCAGACACCCGCACTTTGGTGTACTCGCATTGCAGAGGCGCGCAGCTCTGGGTGGCCTTGGTGGAAAAGGTAATTAATTGGCACTTGTGATTGCGATTTTATACTACCCATTCTGTGATCCCCAAATACCCATTCTGTGATCCCCAAATACCCATTCTGTGATCCCCAAATACCCATTCTGTGATCCCCAAATACCCATTCTGTGATCCCCAAATACCCATTCTGTGATCCCCAAATACCCATTCTGTGATCCCCAAATACCCATTCTGTGATCCCCAACTACCCATTCTGTGATCCCCAACTACCCATTCTGTGATCCCCAAATACCCATTCTGTGATCCCCAACTACCCATTCTGTGATCCCCAAATACCCATTCTGTGATCCCCAAATACTCATTCTGTGATATCCAATACCCATTCTCTGATTCCCAATTCCAACTCTGATTCCGACTTTGATTCCCTAAATTCCTATTGTTTCCAAAATGTCTTGCCAATCTCGTTTTAAATTCTAAGCATCTTAATCTAGGAATTCTTTCCTGTTGATCCCAAAATTCAAGGAGATTCCAAAATATTCCCCTATATCTCGCTAACCCCCAGGCCCTGGCGAAGGAGTTCGGCTCCTACGCCGCCCTGACCTCCGGCCGCAGCCTGGAAGGCCTGGCAATTCTCACTGGCGCCCCCTGCGAGTCCTACGAGCTGCAGTCTGACGCCGTGCAGTCCAACCAGGAGGAGCGCGAGCTGATCTGGGCCAAACTGCTCAGCGGCGCCGAGCGCGGCTGCCTCATTGGCGCGAGTTGCGGCGCCGGTCGGATGACTCTGCCAGATGAAGCTTATCAAGCCCTGGGATTGTATCCGAGGCATGCCTACTCCGTGCTGCAGGTTCGTGTATGCACTTTTACTCTCGGGATTCCCCAGTATGCACTTTTACTCTCGGGATTCCCCAGTATGCACTTTTACTCTCGGGATTCCACAGTATGCACTTTTACTCTCGGGATTCCCCACTGAACTTTTACTCTTGTGATTCCCCAGTGTGCACTTTTACTCTTGGGATTCCCCACTGAGCACTTTTACTCTTGGGATTCCCCACTGTGCACTTTTACTCTTGAGAATTCCCAATGTGCACATTTACACTTGGGATTCCCCAGTGTGCACTTCTACTCATGGGATTCCCCACTGAACTTTTACTCTTAGGATTCCGCAGTGTGCACTTTTACTCTTAGGATTCCCCACTGTGCACTTTTACTCTTGGGATTCCCCACTGTGCACTTTTTTACTTCTTATTCCCCATTGTGCACTTTTACTCTTTAAATACCTTTGAGATTTCCTAGTGGACGCTTTTATTCACTAATGTGCCTTGTGATAAGGATTAGCCTTAAGATGTGCGTCTTACCCTCCCAACAGGTGCGGTCTGCCGGCCCCACCAGCTGCTGCTGCTCCGCAACCCGTGGGGCCGTGGCGAATGGCGCGGCCGGTTCAGCCCGGGCCACCGTGCCAGCTGGGCAGAGCTGGAGCCTCAGTACCGGCAGGAGCTCACGGATGTGCTGAGCAGCGGCGACCATCAACAGGATAGCGGCCTGTTCTGGATCGGATTTGATGATCTGTTGGCCTATTTCGACTCGGTAGACATTGCGCACTGCCCGCTGAACGAGTCAGAGGTTCACGAAGTTCGACTGTCCTGCCTGCTGAAACCGAAGGAGCCACTGGAGGTGTTCGCTATGACTGTGCTGGAGCGGACTGCTCTGGATCTGGTGCTGTACCAGGTGGGTGCTGCTGCTTGCACTGATTGTGCGATGCAAATTAGATCTATCTAGATGCAACTTAGATGTATCTAGATTCTAATTAGATCTATCTAGATGCAAATTAGATCTATCTAGATGCGAATTAGATCTATCTAGATGCAAATTAGATCTATCTAGATGCGAATTAGATCTATCTAGATGCAAATTAGATCTATCTAGATGCGAATTAGATCTATCTAGATGCAAATTAGATCTATCTAGATGCAAATTAGATCTATCTAGATGCAAATTAGATCTATCTAGATGCAAATTAGATCTATATAGATGCAACTTAGATGTATCTAGATTCTAATTAGATCTGTCTAGATGCAACTTAGATGTATCTAGATTCTAATTAGATCTATCTAGATGCAAATTAGATCTATCTAGATGCGAATTAGATCTATTTAGATGCGAATTAGATCTATCTAGATGCAAATTAGATCTGTCTGGATTCAAATTAGATCCATATAGAGACAATTATAGATCTATCTAGATTCAAATTAGATCCATCTAGATTCAAATTAGATCTGTCTGGATTCAAATTAGATCCATATAGAGACAATTATAGATCTATCTAGATTCAAATTAGATCCATCTAGATTCAAATTAGATCTGTCTGGATGCAATTATAGATCTATCTAGATGAAATTATAGATCTATCCATATACAATTATATATCTATCTAGATAAAATGTTTTCCATTAGATTCCATTCCGTCTCCACCACTCAATCGCACGCGCCGCATGCCCGCAGCCGTGTAACCGGTACAGCGATTCCATCGTGCTTGGCGACCTCTGTCTGGTTGTCTGTCAGGGCGACAATGACCTGAGACCCGGCCGGATTATCCACCAGACCCAGCGATATGTGCGCAACTTCATTATGCTGTCAGCCGTGCTGGATCCCGGCGTGTACACCGTGGCCTGTCTGTCATTCAATAAGTGGACTCTGGACAAGCCAGTGAAGCTGAACCTGGCTGTGCACAGCTCACAACAGCCGGTGCTGTTGGAGCAAATGCAGTGCGGATCTCAGCACTGGCTTGCCGAGCTGGTCTGCAAACTGGCCGAGAAATGCGCGCCCAGGTGCCAGCTGAGGCCCGGCGTGGATAGCTACTATCTTACTACCGGCTGGGCTGGCCTGATCTGCGTGGTGAGACTAATGATCTTTTACGAGTATTTGTGATAGGTGTTTCTATATTTGGAGTCGATATTTTTATATTTGGTAATATCGATTCCTAACACGGGAATATCGATTCCAAATATGGGAATATCGATTCCAAATATGGGAATATCGATTCCAAATATGGGAATATCGATTCCAAATATGGGAATATCGATTCCAAATATGGGAATATCGATTCCAAATATGGGAATATCGATTCCAAATATGGAAATCGATTCGTGTTTGGAATCGATATTACTTATTTAGAATCGATATTTGCATACTAAGAAATCGATATCTCTATATTGAAAAATAGAGAATTAATTAGAAATTAGAATCGATATTCACGTATTTAAAGTCGAAATTACCGTATTTGGAATCGATATTTTCATATTTTTAATCGATATTTTATTTGGAATCGATATTGATCTTATTTAAAATCGATTTTCCATATGTGGAATCGATATTTCCCTATTCGGATTCGATATTTCCCTATTCGGATTGGATAGTTCCTTATTTTAAATCGATATTTCTATATTTGGAATCGACATTTCCATATTTGTAACCCATATTTCCATATTTGGAATCGATTCTTCCATATTTAGAATCGATATTTCCATATTTAGAATCGGTATTTCCATATTTAGAATCGGTATTTTCATATTTAGAATCGGTATTTCCATATTTGTAACGCAT
>NIVC01003446.1:0-37407 GCA_002269645.1 Macrostomum lignano | reverse complement strand
ATTTGCTGAATTAAAATCCAGTAGAACCCAGTTACTATTAGAATTCAGTTAACCATTAGAATTCAGTTACCCATTAGAACCCAGTTACCTATTAGAATTCAGTTACCCATTAGAATTCAGTTAACCATTAGAATTCAGTTACCCATTAGAATTCAGTTACCCATTAGAACCAGTTACCATTAGAATCAGTTGCCCACAAGAATCCAGTTACCCATCAGAAGTTAGTTACCCATAGAATCCAGTGAACCATTAGAATTTAGTGACCCATATGAATGCAGTGACGTATTAAGAGTCCCATGCCCCATGGGATTTCGCAGATTTCAGTGACTCATTCGCCGAGTTCAGTGACCATGGGATTTTGCAGAGTTCAGTGACCCATGGGATTTCGCAGAGTTCAGTGACCCATGGATATTTCCAGAATCCAGTGTCGGTGACATTCAATCGCATTCGCACTCAGCACGCATCCACTGTCGCCCTCACCCAAATCGTTCAGCCACTTGGCGATGCCCTTGTAAAAATAGTCGCACATGGAGATGACGAGGGCGTTGGTGACTTTCGGTGCAAAATCCACCACGGACGGCAGCGCCTTCTCCGTCACCATCTCGGTGATCCAGTCCTGGAAGGCGAACTGCAGCAGCATCAGGCAGACCACCGCGGCCAGGCAGGCAGCGATGACCGGCAGGCTGATCAGGTAGCGGATGGCCAGCCGCTTCCATGCCGGATACGCCAGGGTCACGCGGCCCGTGATGCGGCTGATGCTGGGCTGGCCCTGCGGCGTGGTAAGGAGCTCGCTTTGCGCTTTGTACTTAACTGACCCGCAAAATACACTTAACCCATGCAATACACCTTGACCCATGCAATACACCTTGACCCATGCAATACACCTTGACCCATGCAATACACCTTGACCCATGCAATACACCTTGACCCATGCAATACACCTTGACCCATGCAATACACCTTGACCATGCAATACACCTTGACCCATGCAATACACCTTGACCCATGCAATACACCTTGACCCATGCAATACACCTTGACCCATGCAATACACCTTGACCCATGCAATACACCTTGACCCATGCAATACACCTTGACCCATGCAATACACCTTGACCCATGCAATACACCTTGACCCATGCAATACACCTTGACCCATGCAATACACCTTGACCCATGCAATACACCTTGACCCATGCAATACACCTTGACCCATGCAATACACCTTGACCCATGCAATACACCTTGACCCATGCAATACACCTTGACCCATGCAATACACCTTGACCCATGCAATACACTTGACCCACATCAGCAACCATGAACCACATCAGCCACTATGACCAACATCAGCCACCATGACCCACAACAACCACCATGACCCAGATCAGCCAACCATGACCCACATCAGCCACCATGACCAACAACAACCACCAGGACCTACATCAGCCACCATGACCCACATCAGCCACCATGACCCACATCAGCCACCATGACCCACAACGGCCACAAAAAGCTTATAAGAAAATGCCCTACCTTAAACAGCGGCCGGCACTCGTCCAGCAGGTCGGTGTTGCCGCTGTCCAAGGTGCCCCAGTCGTAGGTGAGCACAGAGCTGTGCCGCTTCCACATCTCCAGGTAGACGGTGGCCCAGAGGATGTTGAAGCAGACCAGCAGCCCGCAGGCGGCGTCGCTTGAGCTCAGAAAGTGCGCCGCGGCGCCGACCAGGGCTGGAGCCAGCAAGGCCATGGTGTAGAAGCCCAGCCAGGCAAAGTACAGAGCGACCTTTACTCCGAAATATTCCTGCACTGCGTTAAGCGGCTGCGGCCGGAACAGCCGGCCAACCCAGCTGGCCTGAAGGCGGCTCAGATCGCGCTGGCAGTGCAGCGGGAAAACCGCCTGGACCAGGCCGCGCACCTGCGGGCAACATGAGCACAGTCATAGCTCATACTGTACATGAGCACAGTCATAGCTCATACTGTACATGAGCACAGTCATAGCTCATACGGTACATGAGCACAGTCATAGCTCATACTTTACATGAGCACAGTCATAGCTCATACTGTACATGAGCACAGTCATAGCTCATACTGTACATGAGCACAGTCATAGCTCATACGGTACATGAGCACAGTCATAGCTCATACTTTACATGAGCACAGTCATAGCTCATACTGTACATGATCACAGTCATAGCTCATACTGTACATGAGCACAGTCATAGCTCATACGGTACATGAGCACAGTCATAGCTCATACTGTACATGAGCACAGTCATAGCTCATACGGTACATGAGCACAGTCATAGCTCATACTGTACATGAGCACAGTCATAGCTCATACTGTACATGAGCACAGTCATAGCTCATACGGTACATGAGCACAGTCATAGCTCATACTTTACATGAGCACAGTCATAGCTCATACGGTACATGAGCACAGTCATAGCTCATACTGTACATGAGCACAGTCATAGCTCATACTGTGCATGAGCACAGCTCATACCTGCAGTTGCGGCAGCGCTGGCTGCTGCTCAGTCAGCGAGAGTCCCGGCCAGCAATTGGCTGCCTCGAGCCGCCAGCTCAGCAGAAGATGCCGCACGAGTCCCTGGCGCTCCTGGCTACTGAAAAAGTCGCTGGCAGACTGGCCATTAGCGAACAGGTCGAGCTCCTCCAGGGTGAACTCCTGGTAGCCGCCGCCGTAGCTGCTGCGGAGGCGCTTGCGAAGACCCACCGTGTCCGCGGCCTTTAATAGGCTGGCCATGGGCGAGCCAAGTGGTTGGAGGTGAGCGAGCGCCACTACCCTTCCTGATCTAACTGGTGCCGCATCACACCTTCACACCTAAATCCTCTAGAACCCCAGAAATATTACAAAATAATTTTTTTCAGAGTCAAGCCAAACCTTCTAAAAGACGCGGTAACATAGAGAGCAACGCATCTGGAGTACTGCAGTTCCACTTGGCGCAGAGTGAGATCAGGCACATGATTCAGCAGCGAGTGCCGGCACCAAGCAACGAATTCCTTGTCAGCATCGCGTGGAAACATGACGACGATATCGCAGTCAGGCACGGGCTCAGTGGAAACGGTCAGCCAGCGCTTGGCGGAGATCATCAGCTGGCCAGTGTCAGCGAAGTCTTTTGGAAATGACCGGATGCGGTCTGCGAGTCAGAATCAGAAGATGTAGCTTTACAAAAAATGTCACTACCATGCAGACAGAAATAAGATTAAAATTAATCCCTACCCATGAGTTTTGGCTGCTGCTGTGGGGCACACTGAGTAGCCTGAGGCTGCAGTAACTCCTTTTCTTCCATTGCAGTTATCTGATTTTAAATATTAAGCTAAAAAGTGGAAAGGTATCATATAAAATTCAGTCTGGCATACAAAAGTTACCAAAAAGTAAAATTCTTTATGTTTTCCATGGGTCTAATCAGATAAGCTTTTGCTTGAATTCAAAGAAAAAGATGAAAACATATTATTTAGCCAAGCAAATTGAAAAGTTAAATTAGCACAGGAAACAAACACAATAAAACAATCATATATTGTAAGCTTCAATAATCAAAGGTTTAACAATACTTTTTTATTCATAATTTTGTCCTATTTTATATTAAAGATAATACATTCAGTCATTCATAATCATAAGACATAGTCAGATTAAACAGCAAACTATTTTGTGATATCTTATTACCTAATTCCCTATTTTAATTTAATACTGAAAATTGACTTTTTGGGACTACTGTAATTCGAAAATCATTTAACAGTCAAGAGTCATATGCACACTTCGCAATCGCAAAAATATTTTGACTTTTTAAATTCCTGATGTCAAGACAGTTAGCCTGTCCTGTCTTCTAACAAAAAGTGAATCAAGTTTGACATAAAGTAGTGTGTTGTCAATCGCAAACCTACTTGTTAAAAAGTATTGCAAGAATTAAAGGAATGAACATTGTAAATAATTATACATTAAATAATACCATAAAACAACAAAAATGTAAGCAAGTAAAAACTTTTTAGGCGCTTGGTTGGTTTCTAAGAAAGTTCTGAATTTATAATTTATAATTTGTGTTACTGCTCCGAAATAATTCCGGCGGCTCTATGTGGAATTGTGATCAATTTCTGAGACGTTTAAATTTTATACTACTGAGCAATCACAATTTATAACTTAAATAACCAACTAGACAATTTGATCTTTAAAAGTTGTAATTTTCTGACTCAACTTGTTGGCTCCTAAATAATTACTCTACGTTTGACTAGTTTTAACAATATACATCGTAATGCTTATAGGCATTACTTAATAAACTGAACAAAAGCTTCTTAGCGCCAGAAGACCTGTATTTTAATCAAAATTTAATTTTATTTTTACTGTTTAGTTTGTTTCCTAAGCGCAAGATTTGTCGTTTGCGTTCTTTTGAAGTCTCATTCAACACCCGAGAGAGCCTCTACAACTATAGAAAGTCCGCCCGCGCGGAGCAGTGGCAGCAGTGTTGCATGTCACTCGTAATTTTATTTTTTTTAAATGCACAGTCCCACTGAAAATGGGCTTCGTGATTTTTACAATTGAATCCCTTTTGGGTCCTCTTTTCTTTTGGGTCCTAATATTTTTGCTTACTTTAGTTTTGTGATTTAAAAAATTGATTTAAATTGACAAAAAAGTGATTTAAAAATTGGCTTGGCTACACATAATTTGTAGCATATACATTTGCATGGGATTTGCGTGACATTTGTGATGTGTTTAATGTTGAATTACGATTGTTTTATTATATATATTATTATATATTATATATATTATTATATTTTATTTAATGTAATGTGCATTATTGTACGTGGTATATTAGTATATATAAAGGCTATGGCCTGGGCTATGGCATTAGATTGCTTCAAGGACCTTGTTGCACTTTGCATTTAAGAGTTTATTCCAAAAATAGTGTATATTTGAGAAGAATAGGCCTATAGATAGATTACAGCAAGTTAAAAAATGTATTGTCTATAAAACTATAAAAGTACATAAAGCTCTTATGATATTTATTTACTGTAGGCCTTATGTTATATTCTATTAGGGTCTATATTATATTTTTACCATATACAATATATAGTAGAACTAAAACATTGCCATATAGTAAGACCTAAATATTGAAAAGGTTATAGCCATTTAAAGAAAACCCCTTTTTCACCTTTTTAATTTTTGCAAATACTAGGCCTAGGCTATAAATATGATCATTGGATGCCCTACCATATTTGCATTTAAAGAGATGCATGACCTTTTTTACATTGTGACTATAAATTACCTTTTTAAATTGCATAAATAGAACCCTATTAACAGAATTTGGTTGATTTTTATGCTTTTTTGGCAATACTATTTACAACATAAAATAGATACATGCAAAGATTTGTTTAAATACTTTTTTACATGCTTGAAACACCAGAAAGCTTGAAATTTATGCTTAAAAATTTTTTTTTCAAATTTTTGACTTTCCAATAACTCTTACATGTGATTCTATAAAGTGCACGCCAAGTATGCTCACATACTATTTTCTTAGGAGTGATGCATGCCAACGATGCACACCTAGTTATGGCATGCAGGGCCAATGAATGCCCAAATTTTTGGACATATACTACATCATTTGGAGTATGGTATAATAGATAGTATTATTCATTATGTATCAAAAAGTGTAATATACATACATGTGCACCCCCCCCCCTGATTTATATTGGCTATGGCCTATGCAACTTTTTTTACCAAAAATGTAACTTTGGGTAAATGGCAGGAGTAGTCTATAGAATTTATAGTCTATATAGTCTATAACTATATTGTTAATTAAGGCTAAAAGCATTGCCATTTAATTAGTACTACTAATTCTATATTTTTGGATAGGAATTTTTGCAGCTTACCTTGGCTAGGTGACTTGCAAGCCAGATTGGCTGGCTTGGCCAGGTGTTGTGCATATATGATATATATCTAACAAGTATCTGGCATTTTTTAGATGAAACATTCTAATAAATATGTAATACTTCTTATCTATTAAATTTTTTTTTAATAAAGTTTGGTGCTAAAAATTTAATCAATTCAAAAATTGTACTGCAATTTGATGTAACAATGTTTGTGAATTCGCAAGTTTTGCTATTTTGAAAGGTGCATTAGCAATACTAGTAGTTAAAAAATGTCCGATGAAACCCTGAATATTCAGGTCAAATGCATTTGATTTTGAATCACAACAGACTCAAATTGCAACTAAATCTGCAGCCCCAAGATGTCAGTAGAGCACGAAGAGCAATTTGAACCCACACCCTATGTTGTGGCCATCATCACCTACATTGGCTACGTCATGTTGGCCGTGTTTGGCCACATGCGCGATTTTCTAAGAAACCATGGCTTCGAGAAGAACCTGATTGCCACTGAGCCGGCCAGGACTAAGGTGTGCGCAGTAGATTTTGTTTGATAAGCTGCTATCTCTGACATTGTAATGCGTCGTTTATCTTGCTCCAAATTACTCACAGTTTCAACCCTATGTAGCTCTAGTAAACAGCAAATTGATGTTTGACACAAATGAACTTTTTTGTGTCAATAAGAATTTGAGTAAAATTTGATGGATCTAAACCATCTGAGAGTCTTTGCCTGAGACCGAGTATTTGGATCTCAGACACTGGGAGAGGGGATCTCAGACACTGGGAGAGGATATCTCAGAAACTGGGAGTAGGGATCTCAGACTCTGGGAGGGGAGATCTCTGACACTGGGAGAGGATATCTCAGAAACTGGGAGAGGGGATCTCAAAAACTGGGAGAGGGGATCTCAGACACTGGGAGGGGGGATATTCACACTGGGAGACGAGATCTCAGAAACTGGGAGGGAGTCTAAGACACTAGGAGAGGGGATCTCAGACACTGGGAGAGGGGATCTCAGACACTGGGAGAGGGGATCTCAGACACTGGGAGGGGGGATATTCACACTGGGAGACGAGATCTCAGAAACTGGGAGGGAGTCTAAGACACTAGGAGAGGGGATCTCAGACACTGGGAGAGGGGATCTCAGACACTGGGAGAGCGGATCTCAGTCACTGGGGCCTTATGAAGTTTTAAGCTTTTAAAAGCGAACGATCGGAAGACCCCAGAAAAGAAATTCAAATCGCAGCCTTCACTCCCGATCCCTCAGGACTTCGTGCCGCTCTACCAAAACTTCGAGTCCTTCTACACCCGCAATTTGTACCGGCGAATCCGGGACTGCTGGAACCGGCCGATCCGCACCTGCCCGGGCGCCGAGTTTGAGCTGATCGACCGGAAAAGCCCCGACCACGGCTGGAGCTTCGAGTACCCGGGCACGCACACGCGGGCCATCAACTTCGGCAGCTATAATTATCTGGGCTTCGCCGAGACCGACGGCCCCTGCGCCGACGCCGCGGCCGCTGCCACCGAGACGTTCGGCTGCGGAGTCGGCAGCCCGCGCGCAGAGGCCGGCAACCTGGACCTGCACACCCGGCTCGAAGCCACTGTGGCCGAGTTTGTCGGCGCCGAGGACGCCATCATCTTCCCGATGGGATTCGCCACTAACGCCTTGAACATGCCAGCCCTCATTGGCAAAGGCTGCTGCGTGCTCTCCGACGAGCTCAACCATAGCTCTCTGGTGCTGGGTGCCCGCCTCACTGGCGCTAAGATCAAAGTGTTCAGGCATAACGACATAGCCGATGTGGAGGCCAAGCTGAGGGACGCCATTGTCTATGGCCAGGATAGGACTAGGCGACCGTTTAAAAAGATTCTTATTGTGGTGAGCTTTTGGGTAGTCTTCGTCTCACCCAGCTCAATTCCTGTTGTCTATGGTTCTGGATGACCTACGAGCCCAATTTCGGTTCCACAGAATATTCTGTGTTCGGTTCCCAGACGTCCAGTGTGGATTACCCATGAGGCCACTTCCGGTTCCCAGATGTCCAGTGTGGATGACCCATGAGCCCATTTCCGGTTCCCAGATGTCCAGTGTGGATGACCCATGAGCCCACTTCCGGTTCCCAGATGTCCAGTCTAGATGACCCATGAGCCTACTTCCGGTTTCCATGTGTCCATTGGGGATGACCCATGAGTCCACTTCTGGTTCCTAGATGTCCAGTGTGGATGACCCATGAGCCCACTTCCGGTTTCCAGATGTCCAGTCTGGATGATCCATAAGCCCACTTTCGGTTTCCAGATGTCCAGTCTAGATGACCCATGAGCCCACTTCCGGTTCCTGGATGTCTAGTCTAGATACCCATGAGCCCACTTCCGGTTCCCAGATGTCCAGTCTAGATGACCCATGGGCCCACTTCCGGTTTCCAGATGTCCAGTCCGGATGACCCATGGGCCCACTTCCGGTTTCCAGATGTGAGATGTCCAGTCTGAATGACCCATGAGCCCACTTCCGGTTCCCAGATGTCCAGTCTAGATAACCCATGAGCCCACTTCGGTGCAGAGTAAGGGTATACCGGTACAGTTGAACTTAAAAGCCAGTCGCTCCCGTTCCTCCCAACCCAGGTGGAGGGCGTCTACAGCATGGAGGGCAGTGTCACCCGCCTGCCGGAACTAATCGCCTTGAAGAAGAAGTACAAAGCGTACTTGTACCTGGACGAGGCGCACTCCATCGGGGCCATGGGCCTCACGGCCGAGGCGTAGTGGACTATTTCGGCTGCGATCCCAG
Source organism: Macrostomum lignano (assembly GCA_002269645.1). NCBI lineage: Eukaryota > Metazoa > Platyhelminthes > Macrostomidae > Macrostomum > Macrostomum lignano. The sequence goes on along the minus strand of NIVC01003446.1, from coordinate 28,757 downwards.
AGACGTCGACGTCCTGATGGGCACCTTCACGAAGAGCTTCGGCGGAGCTGGCGGTTACATCGCCGGAAGCCAGCACCTCGTTGCGCTGCTGCGCCAGCGCAGTCACAGCGGCCTCTACGGAGCCTCCCTGCCAGCCCCTGTGGCCGCCCAGGTGGTCACCGCCTTCCAGATGTTGATGGGCCGGGCCGGCCCACCCGGAGAGGGCGCCAGGCGGCTCAAGCAGCTGGAGGTCAATACGCAGTACTTCCGGGCCTCTCTGCACCGGCTTGGCGTTATTGTCTATGGCCACAGGTGGGTAGGCGGTCGCGAGTTCGAGCTCTCTTATAAATTTGCTTAATAATTTCAAAATTTCTAGTCAGGTACAGTATTATTAGTCAGGTATTGGACAGGTACAGTATTATTAGTCAGGTATTGGACAGGCACAGTATTATTAGTCAGGTATTAGTCAGGTACAGTATTATTAGTCAGGTATTGGACAGGCACAGTATTATTAGTCAGGTATTGGACAGGTACAGTATTATTAGTCAGGTATTGGACAGGTTCAGTATTATTAGTCAGGTATTAGTCAGGTACAGTATTATTAGTCAGGTATTGGACAGGTACAGTATTATTAGTCAGGTATTGGACACGTACAGTATTATTAGTCAGGTATTGGACAGGTGCAGTATTATTAGTCAGGTATTGGACAGGCACAGTATTATTAGTCAGGTATTGGACAGGTACAGTACATTAGACAGGCACAGTATTTGCCTACTCATGGGAAGCACGGGCAATTCAGCAATCCATATGCTAAAAATACTATTCTATGCAGTATATAAAGCTGCTGACTCCCGCCCGCCCCAGAACCAGCCCGGTGGTGCCCGTGATGATCTTCATGCCCGGCAAGATCGCCGCCTTCGGCCGGGAGACGCTGAAGCGCGGCCTCGGCACGGTGGTTGTCGGCTACCCGGCCACGCCTATCATCGAGTCCCGGGCTCGATTCTGCCTGTCCGCCGCGCACAGCCTCGACATCATCGATCGCAGCGTGCAGATTATCGATGAGGTCACCAGCCTGCTGTTGATGAAGTACAGCAGGCGGCCACCTCCAGCTTGGACTGCCGGCATCACCAGGGAGTGGGCGGAGGCCCAGCTGAAGCTTGTTGACCAGCAGCTGCGGCCGCATGGGGCCGCCAACGGTGGCCCCGTCCCCCGTCGTCCCGTCGAATGCCGTGGCGACCCGCCAGATAAGGTCGCCGACGAAAACGATGCCGCAGTGAAGGACAACCTGGCCGCCGTGGCTGCCGCTTCCTGACGGGCCCGACTGGGTGGAGATTTTCTCTCTGTTCACAAACAGACGCTTATCTATAGACATGACTTTTACAGCCTGCTTTTGGACCTTTAGTACTTATCGTGCTTGCTTTTTACAATTAGGTTCACCGCAAATTTATTATTCGTATGTACTACGCTCGTAGTTTAAAACTCGTAATTTAACTGCATAGGAAGCAGTTAGAGTCCATGGCGTACTTAATAGTCTGGCACACTCTGGCCTACCAATGTAAACTCGCTCCCCCCCCCGGCTCCTGCCCTCTCCGCTCCAACCACCCCAATGTACACTCCCCCCAGCTCCTGCCCTTCTGCCAACCACCCCAATGTACACTCCCCCCAGCTCCTGCCCTTCTGCCAACCACCCCAATGTACACTCCCCCCAGCTCCTGCCCTTCTGCCAACCACCCCAATGTACACTCCCCCAGCTCCTGCCCTTCTGCCAATCACCCCAATGTACACTCGCTCCCAGCCCAGCTCCTGCCCTTCTGCCAATCACCCCAATGTACACTCGCTCCCAGCCCAGCTCCTGCCCTCTCCGCTCCAACCACCCCAATGTACACTCGCTCCCCGCCGAGCTCCTGCTCTCTCCGCTCAAACCACCCCAATGTACACTCGCTCCCTGTCCACCTCAAGCCCTCTCCGCTCCAACCACCCCAATGTACACTCGCTCCCTGTCCACCTCAAGCCCTCTCCGCTCCAACCACCCCAATGTACACTCGCTCCCTGTCCACCTCAAGCCCTCTCCGCTCCAACCACCCCAATGTACACTCCCCCCAGCTCCTGCCCTTCTGCCAACCACCCCAATGTACACTCCCCCCAGCTCCTGCCCTTCTGCCAACCACCCCAATGTACACTCCCCCAGCTCCTGCCCTTCTGCCAATCACCCCAATGTACACTCGCTCCCAGCCCAGCTCCTGCCCTTCTGCCAATCACCCCAATGTACACTCGCTCCCAGCCCAGCTCCTGCCCTCTCCGCTCCAACCACCCCAATGTACACTCGCTCCCCGCCCAGCTCCTGCCCTCTCCGCTCCAACCACCCCAATGTACACTCGCTCCCCGCCGAGCTCCTGCTCTCTCCGCTCAAACCACCCCAATGTACACTCGCTCCCTGTCCACCTCAAGCCCTCTCCGCTCCAACCACCCCAATGTACACTCGCTCCCTGTCCACCTCAAGCCCTCTCCGCTCCAACCACCCCAATGTACACTCGCTCCCTGTCCACCTCAAGCCCTCTCCGCTCCAACCACCCCAATGTACACTCGCTCCCTGTCCACCTCAAGCCCTCTCCGCTCCAACCACCCCAATGTACACTCCCCCCAGCTCCTGCCCTTCTGCCAACCACCCCAATGTACACTCCCCCCAGCTCCTGCCCTTCTGCCAACCACCCCAATGTACACTCCCCCAGCTCCTGCCCTTCTGCCAATCACCCCAATGTACACTCGCTCCCAGCCCAGCTCCTGCCCTTCTGCCAATCACCCCAATGTACACTCGCTCCCAGCCCAGCTCCTGCCCTCTCCGCTCCAACCACCCCAATGTACACTCGCTCCCCGCCCAGCTCCTGCCCTCTCCGCTCCAACCACCCCAATGTACACTCGCTCCCCGCCGAGCTCCTGCTCTCTCCGCTCAAACCACCCCAATGTACACTCGCTCCCTGTCCACCTCAAGCCCTCTCCGCTCCAACCACCCCAATGTACACTCGCTCCCTGTCCACCTCAAGCCCTCTCCGCTCCAACCACCCCAATGTACACTCGCTCCCCGACAAACTCTAAACTTCTCTATTCTATAACGGTGCTTAAGCTGTCGGTTTGTCCATACTCGGCACTGTTTATTGTATAACCAGCTTAGTAATGCACTGCTGGCGCTTCGGTTCCGATAGTAAGTGTTATTAGTCTGCGAACGGGATTCCCGATCTTTGCCGAAGCGTTTACAGTTGAACTCATTTTTTGCGCGCAGCACTCAGCTGTCCTGTCGGCGAGCATTTTGGCTCCGGTTTATTTCTATCAATTTGACTTTTTGTCATAACAGACAAACTGTGACACACTGGATGGACAAAACTTGCTGTGATTGACTTTTCTTTGCTAAGGCAAATCCACCCTTTCTGCAGCTTCTGTGTACCTGTTTAAAAGCAAGCTTACTTTTCTCGCCTTGGACTTATTAACCGCTTAATGACTTTGCTTTTGCACTGTGTTTACTTGCTTTTCTCTGAGTTTTTTTTGCACTGTTTCTGGCTATGTGGAACCCTGGCGCACTTTAAGCGACATTGTCACACAACCGGCGAGAGGCATTACTGCCCCCCCCCCTGAGCAGGCACACAAGCGCGCGGATACGTACGCAGTCATACGCACAGGCACAGACCCACACAGGAGTGCACAGCGGCCCTGAATGTATTTATGGTTAGGCCTTGGGCGTTAGTTGCACGAGCAGAGCCAAGCTGAGATTCCAATTTAGCCTCAAATTAATGCGACTGCACTTGGAATCGAGCCTGGGACGCTGACCACAAGGCTCCGGCCCCCTCTTGTACACTGTTCCGCCTGTGTTCAGAGTGTCGCACTCACGACTGAAAGGTCGAGGGTTCGATTCTCGGCTCCACTCGGAACAATTTGTGTCCTTGAGCAAGACACTTAACTCTGCATTGCTTCAGCTCACCCAGCTGTAAAATGGCTGCAAGCATTAGCTGGGGTAATTGAGGGTGTGTGTGGCGACCCCCCAGTCCTTGGATAAGCTGTCGGTTGCACATCTGGCCATTAGCACAGGTGTAATTAATTGCACTATTGATTTTTATTTATTAATAATGCGTCATTAATGCGTCACAAAACACGCAGCGTTTGCCAGCTGCTAGGATGAATTGAAAATCAAATAATTCCATAGTTTTACTTAATTACCTGTGCTAAATAAGACAATTTTCTGATTTACTGAACCCAGCCGCCTTACTCAATTGCTATTTCATTGCACAGCTCTTAAAAGTACACCCGGACCTCCCGTGTTCCTAATTAACTGTCAAATTAGTTTTCCCAATTGCCTTTGCTAACAGTTTATCACACACTACAAACTCCTGTTTTTACCTTATCGCCTCTCCTTTGAATTTCTTACAGAATACTTTTTGTGTCTTTTCCCTACTTTTACTGATTAATAATATTATATTAAAGCTAGAATTTTTTGCCTATCGTCGGCCGGTCGCTCAAGCAATAGAAATAGCTAGTTTAATCAAAATGTAATACTTATTTGTGCTTTTCTAATGAATTTGAGTTAAATAAAATAGAAGCGCTATGATAATATCTCGGATTTTTATATTTCGGCTTGAGAAGGATACTCTTCGTTAGCTAAAACAGTTTCAGTGAGCAGAATTTTGTTTTTAATATCCGTTTTCTTGAGCAAACTACAGAGGATATTACATAAGGAAATCGTTCAAGCAGTTCACTTAGTTTGCAGGGGGCTGCGGGCACTGCCGCAGTCTGACTGCTGATTATTTAGGCTTGGATTAGGGTTTTGGATAAGCAGGGTTTAGGAATGGGGTTCTTTGACATGCATCTTCGACTGCACCTCTTTCATATCCCCGACACTTCATGTCCCCGACACTTCATATCCCCGACGCTTCATATCCCCGACGCTTCATATCCCCGACACTTCATATCCCCGACGCTTCATATCCCCGACGCTTCATATCCCCGACACTTCATATCCCCGACGCTTCATATCCCCGACGCTTCATATCCCCGACACTTCATGTCCCCGACACTTCATATCCCCGACGCTTCATATCCCCGACGCTTCATATCCCCGACGCTTCATATCCCTGACACTTCATGTCCCTGACACTTCATGTCCCCGACACTTCATATCCCCAACACTTCATATCTCCGACACTTCATATCCCCGACACTTCATGTCCCCGACACTTCATATCCCCGACACTTCATGTCCCCGACGCTTCATATCCCCGACACTTCATATCCCCAACACTTCATATCCCCGACACTTCATATCCCCGACACTTCATATCCCCGACACTTCATGTCCCCGACACTTCATATCCCCGACACTTCATATCCCGACACTTTATATCCCCGACACTTCATATCCCAGACACTTCATATCCCCGACACTTCATATCTCCGACACTTCATATCCCCGACACTTCATGTCCCCGACACTTCATGTCCCCGACACTTCATATCCTAGACACTTCATATCCCCGACACTTCATATCCCCGACAATTCATATCCCCGACACTTCATATCCCCGACACTTCATATCCCCGACACTTCATATCCTAGACACTTCATATCCCCGACACTTCATATCCCCGACAATTCATATCCCCGACACTTCATATCCCCGACAATTCATATCCCCGACACTTCATATCCCCGACAATTCATATCCCCGACACTTCATATCCCCGACACTTCATATCCTAGACACTTCATATCCCCGACACTTCATATCCCCGACACTTCATATCCCCGACACTTCATATCCCAGACGCTTCCTATATCCGATGCTACATATTTTCCGACATTTTCGGGGCCTGAGATTGTGGAGATATTAAAACCCCTTATTAGGAATTACGGTTTAGGTTAGGGCTAGATGTCGGGTTAGGATTACAATCTGAGGATTCAGGATAAAAAGTCGAATTTCGTAGACTGCAAGAAACTGTACAAGCATGCATGACTCAGTACAAACGCGCTCGCACAGGGTGCATGTACACAACGTGCGTTGGCCTTCGGGGATCGGCCCTCGCACGGAAACGCACTTATTTGGCGCGAGAGTGTCACAGGTAACCACAGAGCTGCTCTAACAAAACTAAGACACAAGTCCTGTCGAGAAGCAAGCGAAACCCCTGATGCCACAGCAGCGCGCAGGGGAGTCTCGCTCGGCCCCGGAGGCAGCAGTCGATCAGTCTGCTTCCACAGCTGGCGCGTCCTCAGTCCCAGTTCACAGAGTCCCGAGCTGCATTCGGATTTGCACAGCCCAAGACACCTGCTGGGAGCTGCGTGGACTGCGAGACCAGCTGTGGTCCCAGAGAGCGGCCAACTGGACACCCCTGAGCACACCGGACGGTGTGATTGCGGGGTCGCTGGTGTCCGAGCGTTGGCGCCCTCCGGAACCGAAGCGAGAGGCTTCAGATGGAGAATTGGCGACGCCGCGGACTTGAAAGCCGCGGCATTGACGAAGTAAGCGTGCTGCGGCAACAGGGGTCCCGCTTATTCCTCGACAGGACCCACTTCCAGTCGGTCATGGTGTCAGCCGACTTGTGAAAGCAGATCCAACTGGCCTGCGCTCTCCGCTTGGAGGCCTCTGAGCGCGCCGTGGCGGCCAGTTTTATGCCCTGGCGGCTCGCGGCTATTTTTAGCAGCGCGTCACAATCAGTTGATTCAGTGTTTAAAGTCCCAAAGCCAACCCCAATTGTCCAATCTGGCTGTAGTGTACACCCGAGCTATTTTTAGTGCCATTCTGTGTACACCCAACCCGCCTGTCTTGGGCCTGTCCCTGTCTCCCTTTCTCTCCCGACCCAGGCGTGATAATCTTTGCTGACGAAATTGAACAGAGCGGTTGTGCAAGAAGGGCGCACCGATGTGTAGACACTGTAGGCCATGCTAGACAAGGCGTGAAACCCAGCCCGAAACCCAAAAGATCGCAAGTTTTGGTCAAAATGACCCTCCCTGTTCATACAGACTGACTGATAGAGAAAAACTGACGCATTTTCCTGCTCCAAAAGAAAAGGCTTCTCTACCCACGCACTGACTCACCCCATCGAGCACATTTCGATCGAACCGTGATATCTATCTTAAGGCTTGGGCTTCTTGGCTAGAATTTGCGCCCTTAGCGAGGGTTTCAGTCACTTCAAACCGCCAGTGACGCAACTTGCGCAACACTCTTATTTCAGTTGCCAGAGTCGCTTCTCGCTAAGGGGTGTTTGTTACGCTTGATTATTTGCTATCTTCTCGCTTATCTTTATAATATCTAAATGGCATTTTCCAAATGTGCCAATTACTGGTGCGATTCAGCCACAGGACGTCCTGCTGCCAAGGCCGTCGCCATGGATTTTATGGTGGGGGACAAAGCCAAGAATTCAACATGTACATGACTAATTTTTGGCACTCATTTTAGCGCCGCTGACCGCATGACTCTACTTCTCAGGGCTGCGTGCGTCGTTTGTTGTTTACTGCCGTAAACAATGCAAGAAGCTCACAGACAGATCTAGGAAAGCTATCCCATTGCTCAGCAGCTGGTTTCTGTAATACTCTGAGAATGGAGTGAAGCTGAGACGCGTGTCCAACCTTATCCCGCATCGCATATGAACACTGCAGCTGGGGCCATTGGGCAAACATGCGTCCTGCCAAGCCCCCAGCTGTACTCCCCCTTGTGGCCCTTTGAAACTTCACAATAGCAATCCGACCCGTTCGATGTTTGTCTTCTCTGCTTTCTTCCCTCTTCTTGCTTTTCTCTCCCCTCTACTTTCTTACCCTCTTCTTCCCTGTTCTCTGATCTTTTCTCTCCACTCTTCTCTCTGCTCTTTTCTTCCCTTTACTCTCTGTTCTCTTTTCTCCCCTCCTCTCTCTCCTCTACCATCTCTTTTCACCCTCTCTCCTCTCTTCTCTCATCTTTCCTCTCATTCTCCTCTCCTCTGGCCCGCAGCCATGTGCTGGATTATCTATTTGCACTAATAAATACGGTCAAGTCCGCAGCGCACTACTGCTTGTAACCAAAATCCGACAAGTAGTATCGGAGCCTATGTGTAATACATAACACTATGCATGAAGTACTGTAAGACGAGCTAACTGCAGCGTGGTAAATCTTAATTATTATCAACAATCAACGAAGTATCCGCAACAGTAGCAACAGAAACGAGTCTCAACGGTTCCAATTCACCTTTTCAAAACATCTCGTTCACAATTCGTCATCTTTCAAAATTCATCAAGAAAATCCTGGTCCAGAATTCTCCAATCGGAAGAACAGTTGTATGCACGTGTACAGCATTCTTGGCAGTGGCCTGGAGCTAAATAACACGCTTAACTCCCGCACTACCGCGGCTTCCGATCGCTCAGCACGCGTCTCAGCTTCTGAGAGACAAATGCTGCTTTAAAGTTTGAGCCTCTGAACGCTGATTAGGTGTATTGAGAACTTGCCTCCATTTTCGTAGGTACACTAGCAACAGTAGACTTTTGTGCACAGATAGACAGACAGATAGATAGATAGATAGATAGATAGATAGATAGATAGATAGATAGATACAAACATAGATAGACAGTCATACAGATGTGCTGGTGGAAGTGGCCTGTTCGCAAGCATGCTTGTCCTGGATATTGTTTATTGCGGTCAAGAGCTTCGTGAACAGATCGTGCCACCTTGATCTCTTTTCTCTATCCATACTATGTCAATGTACATCGCAAGTACCAGCGGCCCATGGGTTCATCATGACGACACGGGAGATACAGTCGGTACCGCAGACATACCGCTCAGACACGGCCAGCAGGGCCATTTCATTGCGATAAATTGCTGCATTACAATTTGATTGCATGTACTTTTATTAATGAAGAGTCAAGAAAGCGCGGTCAACACAAAAGTTAAAAAGTGCAAGATATTCGCCTTCAGTAGACCAATGTACTATAAAAATCTTCACTGTGTACATGCACTCGATTCAGCTTAATAGAGCGCCTAAATTTAATTAGAATTTTAATACTAGATAGGTCCCAATCACATTGGTGACAGAATATTTACTAACTAGCTACTCACTACAAGTAGTCAGTAGAAAATCTAAAAAAGTTTCCCGGCTATTCAACTTTCCGATAGCGAGCCGCAGAATGAATGCGCGAGCCGCACTCCCGGGTCAGACGAACTCAAGCCGGACGTCTTCCTTCACCCCGTGCTCAGCCTTGAACTCGTCGAACAGGTCGGCCAGCCGCTCCATGTACAGGCGGTGCAGCCGGTCCACCTGCTCAGCGCTGGGCTCCGGGCACTTCTCCACCGGGATTGGCGCGCCAACCACCGTGGTGACCGCGTGGCGGTAAGGCAGCAGCCCGAAGGTGTAGTTGAACACGCCGCGGCCGTAGAAGAACGGCGGAGAGGAGCCCAGGGCACCCTGGGGAAGAGGAAGAAGTTTTGAGGAGTTTTGATGTTGCCGTGTACACGCAGTGAATCCTTTTCTTAGGCTCACCTTGAAGATCTGCTGGAACGCTCGAACCCAGGACCCTGGCGGGTTGGCCGCCTGCCTGAACAGGTCGTTCTCGCCGAAGCTGAAGCAGGGCACCAGGTGGGCCCCCGTCTGCAGGGCCATCCGGGCGAACCCTTTGCGCTTCAGCAGCGTCAGCTTGTAGTTGCCGGGCCTTGCGCAATGATTGAATTGAATTGCATTGCAGACAGAGCTAGTTCACAAATCATTCACACCCGGCAACCCAGTTCACAAATCATTCACACTGACACTGAGTTCACCAATCATTCACACCTGGCACTGAGTTCACCAATCATTCACACCTGGCACTGAGTTCACCAATCATTCACACCCGGCAACCCAGTTCACAAATCATTCACACCTGGCACTGAGTTCACTAATCATTCACACCCGGCAACCCAGTTCACAAATCATTCACACTGACACTGAGTTCACCAATCATTCACATCGGGCACTGAATTCACCAATCATTCACACCTGGCACTGAGTTCACCAATCATTCACACCTGGCACTGAGTTCACCAATCATTCACACCCGGCAACCCAGTTCACAAATCATTCACACCTGGCACTGAGTTCACTAATCATTCACACCTGGCACTGAGTTCACCAATCATTCACACCTGGCACTGAGTTCACCAATCATTCACACCTGGCACTGAGTTCACCAATCATTCACACCTGGCACTGAGTTCACCAATCATTCACACCTGGCACTGAGTTCACCAATCATTCACACCTGGCACTGAGTTCACCAATCATTCACACCTGGCACTGAGTTCACCAATCATTCACACCTGGCACTGAGTTCACCAATCATTCACACCTGGCACTGAGTTCACCAATCATTCACACCTGGCACTGAGTTCACCAATCATTCACACCTGGCACTGAGTTCACCAATCATTCACCTGGCATCCAGAGCCTCCTGAGCCCCTCCGACCACGACTATAGCGGCATTGCCGCCGCCCTCGCGGCCGAGAATCCAGCGCAGGCTGCTCCTGCTGACGTCGCACACGCCCACAGACATGAAGTAGCCGCGCAGCAGCGGCCAGAAGAAGTTTATCCGTAGGGTCAGCAGGTACGGCTTGATGCCGGGGAACTTGGCGCTGAAGCCGGTGGCCTCGGTGCCGAAGTTGCAGAAGGCGCCGCAGCTGATGATGCCGTGCGGATGGTAGCCGATCAGGTAGTTGTGCGCGGGGTCCAGGTCGGCGGACTTCACCAGCCGGATGGGAAAATAATCCCGGTAGTGGCGCCACAGCGACCAGCGGCGCACGCGCTCGAGGCGCCGGCCGCCGCGCTGCGACGTGTTGCGGTCGAAGAAAAATATCCAAGCGACATAGGCCAGAGACAGCGGAGCCAGCGGGGTCAGCAGGGTCATCATGATGAACAGCACGCAGATGATGGGCATCACGGTGATGGACAGCAGCCACTGCAGCACCGCCAGAGTCTGCAGGCGTCGGCGCATCGGCGTATTGAGCGGCGCGAATTCGATGCCGAAGATTCTGAAGCCGCGTTGGCTCTCGGCCGGTTCACCTTCGCTGCTCTTCCTTTGGTCCGGATTTCTGCTTCTGTTCTCTGCTCTTTTGGAAGCTGACGGTTCAGCTTGGGTATGCGTCTCTTGGGAAGCCTTGGGAGTCTGGGTTTCAGGCTTCGATTCAGGTTCAGGCCTCTCTGACGGCTCAGGAGTCTGGGGTTCAGGCTTTGATTGAGGTTCAGGCTTCTCTGACGGCTCAGGTGTCTGACCTTCAGGCTTCTCATTAGCTTCAGGAGTCTGACCTTCAGGCTTCTCATTAGCTTCAGGAGTCTGACCTTCAGGCTTCTCATTAGCTTCAGGTGTCTGACCTTCAGGCTTCTCATTAGCTTCAGGTGTCTGACTTTCAGGCTTCTCATTAGCTTCAGGAGTCTGACCTTCAGGCTTCTCATTAGCTTCAGGAGTCTGACCTTCAGGCTTCTCATTAGCTTCAGGAGTCTGACCTTCAGGCTTCTCATTTGCTTCAGTAGTCTGACCTTCAGGCTGCTCAGTAGCTTCAGGAATATGACCTTCAGGCTTCTCATTAGCTTCAGGAGTCTGACCTTCAGGCCTGTCATTAGCTTCAGAAGTCTGACCTTCAGGCTTCTCATTAGCTTCAGTAGTCTGACCTTCAGGCTTCTCATTAGCTTCAGGTGTCTGATCTTCAGGCTTCTCATTAGCTTCAGGAGTCTGACCTTCAGGCTTCTCATTAGCTTCAGGAGTCTGACCTTCAGGCTTCTCATTTGCTCCAGTAGTTTGACCTTTAGGCTGCTCAGTAGCTTTAGGAGTCTGACCTTGAGGTTTCTCCCCAGCATCCTGAACCTTAGCTTCATCACCGGACTCTCGCAGACTCCCATTAGACGCTGGCTCCACACGCTCATCAGCCCGGTCGCCGCTGCCCAGCTTCACTTCCAGCTGGGCCGACATGTCGCCAGCTCCGATATCGACATTCGGCGACGCCGACTGCTGCGCCTCCTCAAACCCGACTTCGGCGTCGGCATTCAGCGGCAGTGGAGCTTTGAGATCCGCGGCGGCCGCGGTGGACAAACCGAACCCATTAGACATGGCTGATCTCGGGATTTGATCTGCAACAAGAGTTTTTCTCGCTCGCTGAAAAACCTGTCTGCGATCTGCTTTCTTGCCTCAACCCCGCCGAGAGCGCTTATCAAGCATGCCAGCCCGAGTGTGCAGTTCAAAGGTCCATTCAAACTCAAGCAGGCCCGCCACCGTCCAGCGTGACCACTCGGCAACAGATAGCAGACACAGATAAGCTTTCTTTGTTTTTCTCTCTGACTCAAATCTGTCCCGGTCACAGGAGAGGTTTGAAGGCATGAAATTGCAGAATTGATTAAATCAGAGTTGGCTGGCTTATCCAATTCTTGACCGAGTCAAGGCGCTTGTACTTTTTGATTTGGCGTCTGGGCTCGCCAAGAAACCAGATGCAGTCAAAAGTTTGCGTAGTGCCTGCATCTGAGCAGCATTTGGAGAGCATGGAGTGAGCATCGAGTGAAAACGTTCGACTCAGCCACCAGCAAATCAGAGTTCAAATTCAGAAACCCTCATCCAATGGCGAGTGATATTTTGATCGTCCATTGAATGCCGTCTAACTGAATGCTGTCTGTCTAATTGAATGCTGTCTGTCTAACTGAATGCTGTCTGTCTAATTGAATGCTGTCTGTCTAACTGAATGCTGTCTAACTGAATGCTGTCTGTCTAATTGAATGCTGTCTGTCTAATTGAATGCTGTCTGTCTAATTCAATACTGTCTGTCTAATTGAATGCTGTCTGTCTAACTGAATGCTGTCTGTCTAATTGAATGCTGTCTGTCTAATTGAATGTTGTCTGTCTAATTGAATGCTGTCTGTCTAATTGAATGCTGTCTGTCTAATTGAATGTTGTCTGTCTAATTGAATGCTGTCTGTCTAATTGAATGCTGTCTGTCTAATTGAATGCTGTCTGTCTAATTGAATACTGTCTGTCTAACTGAATGCTGTCTGTCTAATTGAATGCTGTCTGTCTAACTGAATGCTGTCTGTCTAACTGAATGCTGTCTGTCTAATTGAATGCTGTCTGTCTAACTGAATGCTGTCTGTCTAATTGAATGCTGTCTGTCTAACTGAATGCTGTCTGTCTAATTGAATGCTGTCTGTCTAACTGAATGCTGTCTAACTGAATGCTGTCTGTCTAATTGAATGCTGTCTGTCTAATTGAATGCTGTCTGTCTAACTGAATGCTGTCTGTCTAATTGAATGCTGTCTGTCTAATTGAATGTTGTCTGTCTAATTGAATGCTGTCTGTCTAATTGAATGCTGTCTGTCTAATTGAATGCTGTCTGTCTAACTGAATGCTGTCTGTCTAATTCAATACTGTCTGTCTAACTGAATGCTGTCTGTCTAATTGAATGCTGTCTGTCTAATTGAATGCTGTCTGTCTAACTGAATGCTGTCTGTCTAATTGAATGCTGTCTGTCTAATTGAATGCTGTCTGTCTAATTCAATACTGTCTGTCTAATTGAATGCTGTCTGTCTAATTGAATGTTGTCTGTCTAATTGAATGCTGTCTGTCTAATTGAATGTTGTCTGTCTAATTGAATGCTGTCTGTCTAATTGAATGCTGTCTGTCTAATTGAATGTTGTCTGTCTAATTGAATGCTGTCTGTCTAATTGAATGCTGTCTGTCTAATTGAATGCTGTCTGTCTAATTGAATACTGTCTGTCTAACTGAATGCTGTCTGTCTAATTGAATGCTGTCTGTCTAACTGAATGCTGTCTGTCTAACTGAATGCTGTCTGTCTAATTGAATGCTGTCTGTCTAACTGAATGCTGTCTGTCTAATTGAATGCTGTCTGTCTAACTGAATGCTGTCTGTCTAATTGAATGCTGTCTGTCTAATTGAATGCTGTCTGTCTAATTGAATGTTGTCTGTCTAATTGAATGCTGTCTGTCTAATTGAATGCTGTCTGTCTAATTCAATACTGTCTGTCTAATTGAATGCTGTCTGTCTAACTGAATGCTGTCTGTCTAATTGAATGCTGTCTGTCTAATTGAATGTTGTCTGTCTAATTGAATGCTGTCTGTCTAATTGAATGCTGTCTGTCTAATTGAATGTTGTCTGTCTAATTCAATACTGTCTGTCTAATTGAATGCTGTCTGTCTAATTGAATGTTGTCTGTCTAATTCAATACTGTCTGTCTAACTGAATGCTGTCTGTCTAACTGAATGCTGTCTATTTGAATGCTGTCTGTCTAATTGAATGCTGTCTGTCTAATTGAATGCTGTCTGTCTAACTGAATGCTGTCTGTCTAATTGAATGCTGTCTGTCTAATTGAATGTTGTCTGTCTAATTGAATGCTGTCTGTCTAATTGAATGCTGTCTGTCTAACTGAATGCTGTCTGTCTAATTGAATGCTGTCTGTCTAACTGAATGCTGTCTGTCTAATTGAATGCTGTCTGTCTAACTGAATGCTGTCTGTCTAATTGAATGTTGTCTGTCTAATTGAATGCTGTCTGTCTAATTCAATACTGTCTGTCTAATTGAATGCTGTCTGTCTAATTCAATACTGTCTGTCTAATTGAATGCTGTCTGTCTAATTGAATGTTGTCTGTCTAATTGAATGCTGTCTGTCTAATTGAATGCTGTCTGTCTAATTGAATGCTGTCTGTCTAACTGAATGCTGTCTGTCTAATTGAATGTTGTCTGTCTAATTCAATACTGTCTGTCTAATTGAATGCTGTCTAACTGAATGCTGTCTGTCTAACTGAATGCTGTCTGTCTAATTGAATGCTGTCTGTCTAATTGAATGCTGTCTGTCTAATTGAATGCTGTCTGTCTAATTGAATGCTGTCTGTCTAACTGAATGTTGTCTGTCTAACTGAATGCTGTCTGTCTAATTCAATACTGTCTGTCTAATTGAGTGCTGTCTGTCTAACTGAATGCTGTCTGTCTAATTGAATGTTGTCTGTCTAATTGAATGCTGTCTGTCTAATTGAATGCTGTCTGTCTAATTGAATGCTGTCTGTCTAATTCAATACTGTCTGTCTAATTGAATGCTGTCTGTCTAATTGAATGTTGTCTGTCTAATTCAATACTGTCTGTCTAACTGAATCCTGTCTGTCTAATTGAATGCTGTCTGTCTAATTGAATGTTGTCTGTCTAATTGAATGTTGTCTGTCTAATTGAATGCTGTCTGTCTAATTCAATACTGTCTGTCTAATTCAATGCTGTCTGTCTAATTGAATGTTGTCTGTCTAATTGAATGTTGTCTGTCTAATTGAATGCTGTCTGTCTAATTCAATACTGTCTGTCTAATTCAATGCTGTCTGTCTAATTCAATACTGTCTGTCTATTTGAATGCTGTCTGTCTAACTGAATGCTGTCTGTCTAACTGAATGCTGTCTATTTGAATGCTGTCTGTCTAATTGAATGCTGTCTGTCTAATTGAATGCTGTCTGTCTAACTGAATGCTGTCTGTCTAATTGAATGCTGTCTGTCTAATTGAATGTTGTCTGTCTAATTGAATGCTGTCTGTCTAATTGAATGTTGTCTGTCTAATTGAATGCTGTCTGTCTAATTGAATGCTGTCTAATTGAATGCTGTCTGTCTAATTCAATGCTGTCTGTCTAATTGAATGCTGTCTGTCTAATTGAATGCTGTCTGTCTAATTGAATGCTGTCTGTCTAATTGAATGCTGTCTGTCTAATTGAATGCTGTCTGTCTAACTGAATGCTGTCTGTCTAATTGAATGCTGTCTGTTTAACTGAATGCTGTCTAACTGAATGTTGTCTGTCTAATTGAATGCTGTCTGTCTAATTGAATGCTGTCTGTCTAATTGAATGCTGTCTGTCTAATTGAATGCTGTCTAATTGAATGCTGTCTGTCTAATTGAATGCTGTCTAATTGAATGCTGTCTGTCTAATTGAATGCTGTCTGTCTAATTCAATGCTGTCTGTCTAATTGAATGCTGTCTAAATAGAAGTCATCTGTCTAATCGATTGAAAATCGATAGCTTAAATCAGCAAGAGGAAGGTTTACTTTTAATGACCATCGTGATTTTATAAGAAGCTACGTGCGCAACACACTACTAACAGGCTAACATTAGCAAAAGTAGCAGTAAAACAAATTTTAGTCACAAAAAAAGCCAATATAAAAAAAGGTATTTTTAAGTCAAAATGCTTTTCATTGATTTTTATCACTTGAGTTACTCGGCAACACTTTATTTGTTTTAAATAAAAAATAAATGCGACAAAATAAAATTCCACTGCGGCGGGGTGCAGCGCACAATGTGATGAGTCAGCCATTTATCCCGGGAGCACTTTGATGCGGTCCAGCATCAGCTTGAACCCCAGCAGTCTGGACAGCACCTCCGACATCGCCGACATGATGGCCACCCTGAAGACGTTATAAAACACCGAGTTCACCACCAGGCCGCCGATGCGGTACGGCGAGTCCAGCGACTTCAGCAGGTCCTCCGTCAGCTTCAGCATCGAGCTGGCCAGCTGCAACCGCGACTTTTGCTGCGGCTTGGACTCGATGGCCAGGCACAGGTTCAGCTGCGGGGCCGGGCGGGGAGGCGGAGGGTTGGCCCTGGGCTGCAGCAAAAATCCTGATAATTCACTGTCTGTCTGTGGGTTGCCGCAGCGCCTGTAGTGATCACTGAATGCGTCTCTCACTTCTATCACAATTCCACCTACCGCCTCTATTTGCTTCCCTAGCTCACCTTCTCTTTTCCTAACTTTGCCACCCTTTTCTCTGCCCACTCCTACCCCACTCCTCTCTCCGCCTCCACTCTCCCCACTCCACTCTCCCCCACTTCACTCTCCCCACTCCACTCTCCCCACTCCACTCTCCCCCACTTCACTCTCCCCACTCCACTCTCCCCACTCCACTCTCCCCCACTTCACTCTCCCCACTCCACTCTCCCCCTTCACTCTCCCCACTCCACTCTCCCCCACTCCACTCTCCCCACTCCACTCTCCCCACTCCACTCTCCCCACTTCACTCTCCCCACTCCACTCTCCCCACTCCACTCTCCCCCACCCCTCTCCCCACTCCACTCTCCCCCACTTCACTCTCCCCACTCCACTCTCCCCACTCCACTCTCCCCCACCCCACTCTCCCCACTCCACTCTCCCCCACTTCACTCTCCCCACTCCACTCTCCCCACTCCACTCTCCCCACCCCACTCTCCCCACTCCACTCTCCCCCACTTCACTCTCCCCACTCCACTCTCCCCACTTCACTCTCCCCACTTCACTCTCCCCACTCCACTCTCCCCACTCCACTCTCCCCACTCCACTCTCCCCACTCCACTCTCCCCACTCCACTCTCCCCACTCCACTCTCCCCACTCCACTCTCCCCACTCCACTCTCCCCCACTCCACTCTCCCCCACTTCACTCTCCCCACTCCACTCTCCCCACTCCACTCTCCCCCACCCCACTCTCCCCACTCCACTCTCCCCACTCCACTCTCCCCACTCCACTCTCCCCACTTCACTCTCCCCACTTCACTCTCCCCACTCCACTCTCCCCACTCCACTCTCCCCACTCCACTCTCCCACTCCACTCTCCCCACTCCACTCTCCCCACTCCACTCTCCCCACTCCACTCCCCACTCCACTCTCCCCACTCCACTCTCCCCACTCCACTCTCCCCACTCCACTCTCCCCACTCCACTCTCCCCACTCCACTCTCCCCACTCCACTCTCCCCACTCCACTCTCCCCACTCCACTCTCCCCACTCCACTCTCCCCACTCCACTCTCCCCACTCCACTCTCCCCCACTTCACTCTCCCCACTCCACTCTCCCCACTCCACTCTCCCCCACCCCACTCTCCCCACTCCACTCTCCCCCACTTCACTCTCCCCACTCCACTCTCCCCACTTCACTCTCCCCACTTCACTCTCCCCACTCCACTCTCCCCACTCCACTCTCCCCACTCCACTCTCCCCACTCCACTCTCCCCACTCCACTCTCCCCACTCCACTCTCCCCACTCCACTCTCCCCACTCCACTCTCCCCACTCCACTCTCCCCACTCCACTCTCCCCACTCCACTCTCCCCACTCCACTCTCCCCACTCCACTCTCCCCACTCCACTCTCCCCACTCCACTCTCCCCCACTCCACTCTCCCCACTCCACTCTCCCCACTCCACTCTCCCCACTTCACTCTCCCCACTCCACTCTCCCCACTCCACTCTCCCCACTCCACTCTCCCCCACTCCTTTCTCCTCCACTCCACTCTCCCTACTTTTCTCTCCGCCTCTACTCTTCCCACGCCACTCTCCCCACTCCACTCTCCCCACTCCACTCTCCTCACTCCTCTCTCCCCACTCCACTCTCCTCACTCCACTCTCCCCACTCCACTCTCCCCACTCCACTCTCCCCACTCCACTCTCCCCACTCCACTCTCCCCACTCCTCTCTCCCCACTCCACTCTCCTCACTCCACTCTCCTCACTCCTCTCTCCCCACTCCACTCTCCTCACTCCTCTCTCCCACTCCCCTCTCCGTCACAATTCACGCCTCTTTTCCCCCACTCCTATCTCTATCGAAGCTGCCTTTTCTATGCTCTTCTCTCTCCCTCCGTCAGTCGTCCATTGCCCAGTAATCTCTGCCTCCTCCCCGAACAGAACAGTGAGGGCGGCAATTCACTCGCACACCTGCTCAGTGACCAGCACTGGTTGGTCGCGGAATTTCTTATTGATGTCGGTGCCGACAGCCAGGTAGCGCAGCAGGCGGAGCCCCACGCTGGCGAACAGCAGCAGGGATTCGCAGAACAGCGGACTGCCGGTCAGCTGGCCGGGGTGCCGGCCGGACAGCAGCTGGCAGACCAGCAGGCAGCTTGACAGCAGGAAGATGTACAGCGCCAGCGAGGTCACGGCGTCCAGGCTGCGCTGGGGCCCGCGCCGGCGAAGGTAGGAGCGAAGAGACAACCACACCTGGTAAATAGAATTCATTTTAATGCTCCTACACTGCTAAAATAGGAAATCATACCGGCATGGAAACTGCCTACCTTGATGTTGCGCGGCTTATTTAGCCGAAAGTGCGGCAACCGGTGCATTCGGCTCGGCGAGTTGAAGTCAGATGGCCGAAGTATTTGGCGTACAGCAGGCGCTGAGGAAAATTTGGGGGTGGGAGCGGCCGGTTCGAGTTGGAGGGTTGGCAGTGTATAGGGAATGTACATTTGCGGTGAGGAGTTGTTCGACTGGGGAATGTACATTTTTGGGTGAGGAGGGTTAGACTGGGGAATGTACATTTATGGGTGAGGAGGGTTAGACTGGGGAATGTACATTTATGGGTGAGGAGGGTTAGACTGGGGAATGTACATTTATGGGTGAGGAGGGTTAGACTGGGGAATGTACATTTATGGGTGAGGAGGGTTAGACTGGGGAATGTACATTTTTGGGTGAGGAGGGTTAGACTGGGGAATGTACATTTATGGGTGAGGAGGGGTGGACTGGGGAATGTACATTTTTGGGTGAGGAGGGGTGGACTGGGGAATGTACATTTATGGGCGAGGAGGGTTAGCCTGTGGAATGTACTTTTATGGGTGAGGAGGGGTGGACTGGGGAATGTACATTTATGGGCGAGGAGGGTTAGCCTGTGGAATGTACTTTAATGGGTGAGGAGGGGTGGACTGGGGAATGTACATTTAGGGTGAGGAAGGAGGGGTTAGACTGAGAAATATACATTTAGGGTGAGGAGGGTTAGTCTGTGGAATGTACATTTATGGGTGAGGAGGGTTAGTCTGTGGAATGTACTTTTATGGGTGAGGAGGGGTGGACTGGGGAATGTACATTTATGGGCGAGGAGGGTTAGCCTGTGGAATGTACTTTAATGGGTGAGGAGGGGTGGACTGGGGAATGTACATTTAGGGTGAGGAAGGAGGGGTTAGACTGAGAAATATACATTTAGGGTGAGGAGGGGTTAGACTGGGGAATGTACATTTAGGGTGAGGAGGGGTTAGACTGGGGAATGTACATTTAGGGTGAGGAAGGAGGGGTTAGACTGAGAAATATACATTTAGGGTGAGGAGGGGTTAGACTGGGGAATGTACATTTAGGGTGAGGAAGGAGGGTTAGACTGAGAAATATACATTTAGGGTGAGGAGGGGTTAGACTGGGGAATGTACATTTAGGGTGAGGAGGGGTTAGACTGGGGAATGTACATTTATGGTAAGGGGTTAGACTGAGGAATGTATATTTAGGGTGAGGGTGGTTCGACTGGGGAATGTACTTTTAGGGTGAGGAAAGAGGGGTGGACTTGGGAATGTAAATTTAGGGTGAGGAGGGGTGGACTGAGAAATGTACATTTTTGATATATGCTGGGTGTGGGTTTCACTGGCATAGGTGCATTTGGGAGTGCAGTGAGGAGGTGTTGGCTCCAGAAAGCTCTCAATGACCCACAGCTGTCAAGGCCTGTTCGGCTACGCAGAGCAGGAAGTGCAGGCAGCAGTGGACGCCGAGCCGCGAAGCGACGGACAAGACGAGGCGGCAGGCACCGACAGGCGAGCCCACAGCCTGAGTTGCGGTCTGAAGGCAGAAGAGCGGCACAGCAGCTGCCATCAGAGCGGGCAGCAGAACCTGCGGCAGCGAGTACTTATGAGCATAGTAAGGCGAGTTCTCAACCGCCCGGATAATGCACCAGCCAATGTCCAGCATATTCAGCTGCACTTTTCGAGCTCGCCGGCTTGTCTGACGACCGCGGGCTGTCGGCCACAGAAAGCAGTATATGGACTTTGCCTGCGATAAAAAAAGAGTTTATTTGGGTAAACGGCGCGAGTAACTATAACTATAGGCATAGCAGTGTGCCTCGCCATCTAATTAGGCACACCAAGCCAGTTACGAACCTTTTGGTTCTGCCGCAGCCAGACCGATAGTGACTCTTCATCTTCTTCGGCCCTGTCGGAGCCGTCAAAACCGCCGGTCAGTTCGTCGAAGCCGATGGCGCTGCAAATGTCGCTGTCAGCAGAGGCGTCCGAATTTATGTCCGAGGGCAGCCGCTCAAAGTCTGAGAGTTGGCTCTCCTGCGGCAAAAAGAAAACGCTTTTATTGCCTTTTTAAAACCCAATTAAGTACGCATACAGGTGCCCTCTTGCCTAATTAATGCCCCACGTACCACCCAGTCCTCATCCCCAGTCCCAGGTGCACTCTTAACAGGTAAAAATTACAGATCCCTACAGTCCTTTCCTAGTAAATATCCCAGACCCCACGAAAATACTCCAAATCCCACCCAGTAAACATCCCAGATCCCACCCAGTAAACATCCCAGATCCCACCCAGTAAATATCCCAGATCCCAGCCAGCCCTCACCCAGGTGTCCTCATCGGACACGTCGGCCCTGCCCGCATTGCTGGACAAGTCGGTGACACCGTGGCACCAGCAAAGTCGCTCCGCATGGTTGTTGTCGCAACTGCTGGCTCCTTCGACCCCGCCGCCAATCGAGGGTCCGAATTCCATCGACAGGCCACCGCCGCCGCCGCCGCCGCTGCCGATGCCGACAACGCCGACGCTGCACCGGATGGAGTCCGGCTCGCTGCTGCAGTGCGGCTCATCGATGACCAGCGGAACCTGCGAATCCAGCGGCAGCGACTGCAGCGACGGCGTCGGCGTGGGCGAGAAAGTCTGGCCGAGGGGGTCGGGCAGGCTGAAAGCAGCGGCATAGGGACTCGAACTTCGGGACGCGCTGAGCTGGCTGTCGTGTCCGTTGGGGCTGCCCGATGTTGGCGGCGGCGGAGAGGCAGCGGCGGCAGCAGAGGCGGCGGCGGTGTTGGTGGCGGCGATGTAGGACTGCAGCAGGCCGAGCGCCAAGAACAGGCAGCAGGGCCAGGCGCAGTCGGACAGGATAGCCAGGCTCACAGGCGACCAGCTGGTACGGCTCTCCTCACTGATATTACTGCTCAAGTAGCTGCCGTGACAGTCGAGGATGCCCAGCACCAGGTAGCCCAGCAGCAGCCAGTACAACAGGTGGATGGCCGCGGCCACCGAGGCGCTGGTGTGGCAGCGCCACCAGGTGAGGCTCAGCGGCAGCAGCAGGGTGCGGAACAGGCCGCTGAGCAGGATGCTGGGCGGCCGCTGCTGCGGCTTTGCCTTCTCGAATGACCAGCCTGGGTGGGGAGAGCAGCAGGAGAAACGGGGCGCTTGAGTCCCTGTAGTGATTTTGTTGCTAGGGCTACCCAGCACTCTTGCTTCCCTCCCTCAGTCTATTTTTCACCTCTTACTCTCCCTCCTCGTCTTTCTCTTTCTTCCCCCTCTTCCTCCCTCTTCTCCCTCTTTTTGCTTCTTTTCTCCTCTTCACGATAGAAATACGCAATTTCCTAACAAAACACAAACATATTATCAAAATAATAACATTCCAAACTTATCAGATGAATGCAGAAGATAAAAGAATGAACATTAAACAAAATATATATTAACAACTGGCCGGTAGCAGCTGCTTAGCTAACGGTCCCAAACAACTAACACTAGAATTTCAACCCTCACCGATCACCAAATCAACATCGACAAGGTGATAATTGGGCCGTTTGCCGCTCTTTACGTGTCGGCCTTCCAGATTCTAATGTATTCGAAATTTGATTTAATTAGCGTAACAATGACAATGGTAATATGCTGGGTTTCTGGGATCTTTCATACGACTTGAAAAGCAGCCAAAACTGAAGTTGCAGCCAGCCTAAGTAACTCGGATTTGCACTTACCGATAAGATCAGCTGCTCGGTACTCTGCTCCCAGCTCTTCTGATCGTATCGGCTGAGCTGCAGGTGAAAATTGAATATACAATTATTTTATGCAAAGTGTCTATTTGCAATGCAATCTTCCAGTTGCAAACACCCACACTACCAAGGCATCCACACTGCCAGACACCCACACTACCAAGGCATCCACACTGCCAGACAACCACACTACCAAGGCATGCACACTACCAAGGCACTAACACTACCAGACACCCACACTACCAGACACCCACACTACCAAGGCATCCACACTGCCAGACACCCACACTACCAAGGCATGCACACTACCAAGGCACTAACACTACCAGACACCCACACTACCAAGGCATCCACACTGCCAGACACCAACACTACCAAGGCATGCACACTACCAAGGCACTAACACTACCAGACACCCACACTACCAGACACCCACACTACCAAGGCATCCACACTGCCAGACACCCACACTACCAAGGCATGCACACTACCAAGGCACTAACACTACCAGACACCCACAATACCAGACACCCACACTACCAGACACCCACACTACCAGACACCCACACTACCAAGGCACTAACACTACCAGACACCCACAATACCAGACACCCACACTACCAGACACCAACACTACCAGACACCCACACTTCCAGACACCCACACTACCAGACACCCACATTACCAGACACCCACACTACAGACACCCACACTACCAGACACCACACTACCAGACACCTACACTGCCAGACACCACACTGCCAGACACCAACACTACCAGACACCCACACTACCAGACACCCACACTGCCAGACACCAACACTACCAGACACCCACACTGCCAGACACCCACACTACCAGACACCCACACTGCCAGACACCCACACTACCAGACACCCACACTGCCAGACACCCACACTACCAGACACCCATACTGCCAGACACCCACACTAACAGACACCCACACTACCAGACACCCACACTGCCAGACACCAACACTACCAGACACCAACACTACCAGACACCCACACTACCAGACACCCACACTGCCAGACACCAACACTACCAGACACCCACACTGCCAGACACCCACACTATCAGACACCCACACTACCAGACACCAACACTACCAGACACCCATACTGCCAGACACCCACACTACCAGACACCCATACTGCCAGACACCCACACTAACAGACACCCACACTGCCAGACACCCACACTACCAGACACCAACACTACCAGACACCCACACTGCCAGACACCGACACTGCCAGACACCAACACTACCAGACACCGACACTGCCAGACACCAACACTACCAGACACCAACACTACCAGACACCACACTACCAGACACCAACACTACCAGTCACCAACACTACCAGACACCACACTACCAGACACCAACACTACCAGACACCCATACTGCCAGACACCCACACTACCAGACACCCACACTGCCAGACACCAACACTACCAGACACCCACACTGCCAGACACCAACACTGCCAGACACCAACACTACCAGACACCCACACTGCCAGACACCAACACTACCAGACACCACACTACCAGACACCCACACTGCCAGACACCAACACTACCAGACACCCACACTGCCAGACACCCACACTACCAGACACCCACACTGCCAGACACCCACACTACCAGACACCCACACTGCCAGACACCCACACTACCAGACACCCATACTGCCAGACACCCACACTAACAGACACCCACACTACCAGACACCCACACTGCCAGACACCAACACTACCAGACACCAACACTACCAGACACCAACACTACCAGACACCCACACTACCAGACACCCACACTACCAGACACCCACACTGCCAGACACCCACACTACCAGACACCCACACTACCAGACACCCACACTGCCAGACACCCACACTACCAGACACCCACACTGCTAGACACCCACACTACCAGACACCCATACTGCCAGACACCAACACTGCCAGACACCCACACTGCCAGACACCCACACTACCAGACACCCACACTACCAGACACCACACTGCCAGACACCACACTACCAGACACCAACACTACCAGACACCCTCACTACCAGACACCAACACTACCAGACACCCACACTGCCAGACACCAACACTACCAGACACCAACACTACCAGACACCAACACTGCCAGACACACACACTACCAGACACCCACACTACCAGACACCCACACTGCCAGACACCAACACTACCAGACACCAACACTACCAGACACCGACACTGCCAGACACCCACACTGCCAGACACCCACACTACCAGACACCCACACTGCTAGACACCCACACTACCAGACACCCATACTGCCAGACACCAACACTACCAGACACCCACACTACCAGACACCCACACTGCCAGACACCACACTACCAGACACCCACACTGCCAGAAGCCACACTACCAGACAGCCACACTACCAGACACCAACACTACCAGACACCCTCACTACCAGACACCAACACTACCAGACACCCACACTGCCAGACACCAACACTACCAGACACCCACACTACCAGACACCCATACTGCCAGACACCCACACTACCAGAAACTCACACTACCAGACACCAACACTACCAGACACCCACACTACCAGACACCCACACTGCCAGACACCCACACTACCAGACACCCACACTGCCAGACACCCACACTACCAGACACCCACACTACCAGACACCACACTACCAGACACCCATACTGCCAGACACCAACACTACCAGACACCCACACTACCAGACACCAACACTACCAGACACCCACACTACCAGACACCCACACTACCAGACACCCACACTACCAGACACCCATACTGCCAGACACCAACACTACCAAAAACTTACACTACCAGACACCAACACTACCAGACACCAACACTACCAGACACCACACTACCAGACACCCACACTGCCAGACACCCACACTACCAGACACCCATACCAGACACCCATACTGCCAGACACCAACACTACCAGACACCACACTACCAGACACCCACACTACCAGACACCCACACTGCCAGACACCAACACTACCAGACACCCACACTGCCAGACACCCACACTACCAGACACCCACACTACCAGACACCAACACTACCAGACACCCATACTGCCAGACACCCACACTACCAGACACCCAACTGCCAGACACCCACTACCAGACACCACACTACCAGACACCCACACTACCAGACACCAACACTGCCAGACAGCCACACTACCAGACACCCATACTGCCAGACACCCACACTACCAGACACCCATACTGCCAGACACCCACACTACCAGACACCACACTACCAGACACCCACTACCAGACACCCACACTACCAGACACCCACACTGCCAGACACCACACTACCAGACACCCACACTGCCAGACCCACACTACCAGACACCACACTGCCAGACACCAACACTACCAGACACCAACACTACCAGACACCCACACTACCAGACACCCACACTACCAGACACCAACACTACCAGACACCCATACTGCCAGACACCCACACTAACAGACACCCACACTACCAGACACCAACACTACCAGACACCACATACCCAGACACCCACACTACCAGACACCCACACTGCCAGACACCCACACTACAGACACCCACACTGCCAGACACCAACACTACCAGACACCAACACTACCAGACACCCATACTGCCAGACACCAACACTACCAGACACCCAACTGCTAGACACCCACACTGCAGACACCCACACTGCCAGACACCCACACTGCCAGACACCAACACTACCAGACACCACACTACCAGACACCCACACTACCAGACACCCACACTACCAGACACCCACACTGCCAGACACCAACACTACCAGACGCCCACACTGCCAGACAGCCACACTACCAGACACCCATACTGCCAGACACCCACACTACCAGACACCCATACTGCCAGACACCCACACTACCAGACACCAGCACTACCAGACACCAACATACCAGACACCACACTACCAGACACCCACACTGCCAGACAGCCACACTACCAGACACCCATACTGCCAGAAAACACACTACCAGACACCCACACTGCCAGACACCAACACTACCAGACACCAACACTACCAGACACCCACACTGCCAGACACCACACTACCAGACACCCACACTGCCAGACACCCACACTACAGACACCACACTACCAGACACCCACACTACCAGACACCAACACTACCAGACACCCATACTGCCAGACACCCACACTACCAGACACCCACACTGCCAGACACCAACACTACCAGACACCAACACTACCAGACACCACACTACCAGACACCAACACTACCAGACACCAACACTACCAGACACCACACTGCCAGACACCACACTACCAGACACCCATACTGCCAGACACCAACACTACCAGACACCAACACTACCAGACACCCATACTGCCAGACACTAACACTACCAGACACCCACACTGCTAGACACCCACACTGCCAGACACCACACTACCAGACACCCACACTGCCAGACACCACACTACCAGACACACACTGCCAGACACCCAACTACCAGACACCCACACTACCAGACACCACACTACCAGACACCAACACTACCAGACACCCACACTGCCAGACACCAACACTACCAGACACCAACACTACCAGACACCCCACTACCAGACACCAACACTACCAGACACCCACACTGCCAGACACCAACACTACCAGACACCCACACTGCCAGACACCAAACTGCCAGACACCCACACTACCAGACACCTCCACACCCCACACTGCCAGACACCAACACTACCAGACACCAACACTACCAGACACCCACACTGCCAGACACCAACACTACCAGACACCCACACTGCCAGACACCCACACTACCAGACACCCACACTGCCAGACACCCACACTACCAGACACCCACACTGCCAGACACCACACTACCAGACACCCATACTGCAGCACCACACTAACAGACACCCACACTACCAGACACCACACTGCCAGACACCAACACTACCAGACATCCACACTACCAGACACCAACACTACCAGACACCAACACTACCAGACACTCACACTACCAGACACCCACACTACCAGACACCAACACTGCCAGACACCACACTACCAGACACCCACACTACCAGACACCCACACTGCCAGACACCCACACTACCAGACACCCACACTGCCAGACACCACACTACCAGACACCCACACTGCCAGACACCAACACTACCAGACACCCACACTGCCAGACACCCACACTATACCAGACACCCACACTACCAGACACCCACACTGCCAGACACCCACACTACAGACACCAACACTACCAGACACCCTCACTACAGACACCAACACTACCAGACACCCACACTGCCAGACACCAACACTACCAGACACCAACACTACCAGACACCAACACTGCCAGACACACACACTACCAGACACCCACACTACCAGACACCCACACTGCCAGACACCAACACTACCAGACACCCACACTACCAGACACCCATACTGCCAGACACCCACACTGCCAGACACCCACACTACCAGACACCCACACTGCTAGACACCCACACTACAGACACCCATACTGCCAGACACCAACACTACCAGACACCCACACTACCAGACACCCACACTGCCAGACACCCACACTACCAGACACCCACACTGCCAGAAAGCCACACTACAGACAGCCACACTACCAGACACCAACTACCAGACACCCTCACTACCAGACACCACACTACCAGACACCCACACTGCCAGACACCAACACTACCAGACACCACACTACCAGACACCCATACTGCCAGACACCACACTACCAGAAACTCACACTACCAGACAGCCACACTACCAGACACCCAACTACCAGACACCCACACTGCCAGACACCACACTACCAGACACCCACACTGCCAGACACCCACACTACCAGACACCCACACTGCCAGACAGCCACACTACCAGACACCCATACTGCCAGACA
>NIVC01003445.1:0-22215 GCA_002269645.1 Macrostomum lignano | reverse complement strand
TTATTTCATTTTTCCAATTACTTTTATTGCGTTTGTTTTGCTCGTTATCGCTTGTCGTGTCGGGACAAATCGGTTTAGTATTCGCATTTGATTTTTTATTTCTTTTTTTGTCAAGCATGCACTATGAAATTATACCTTTCAGTTAATTTTTTACTGCACCTATGGTGCATCAGATTTTTTAATCAATAAATTGACAATATTAAAGCTACAAATTTAAGGCACTAGAAAAAATATTTGCTTTCTGTTAATATCAAATATCGTTGCACTCCTGGAATTCAAGCTAATATGAGTAGAAGAGTTGTTTTTTTCTTTTCAAAGGTTTATTATCCTTGCTTGCTCATCATAAAATATATTCGTTAAGGCTATCAGATTTATGAGCATATGTTTAAAGCAAAGTCAATCTCAAAGCTCTACGAGATGGACTCTCAAAGTAAACGACTGATACGAGGTACATGTAATCGTATGGGACACACCTAAAGGGCTTCAAAATCTAGAGCTCTGTGCTAGAGTTATTGTCGCAAAAAAAATACAGTCGGTTAATTCAGCTGCGTAAATTTCTTATTTGATTTCCTTGTTAATGCATTGTACCTAAAGCATTTTTAAAAGAAAAAGAATCATATGTCTGAAACAAAAAAATAAATGGAATGTTGTATTTGCTTTTTTGTATCGCTAAGTATAGTTAATGTCTCGGTTTTAGTTATACTGTGTTTGGTATTAGATTGATAGCAATTTTGAATTGTATCTTCCTTAGAACGCACCTGTTCAGATACTGTGGGTATGAGTACTAAGTACATCTTAGATTAAATCTCCTAAGTATAATTAGTACTTAGTAGTGTGCACTTTACATTCTATTAGAGCGGTAGCAAATGCTATATTATATTACTATTTAAGTCCCTTGATTTTTATTTACAGGCAGTATAATACTTTGATACGAAAAATCATTGCTTCTTTTTGCAATTCTTGAATTTCTGGTATATCCTATGTCAATGAATGCAAAATAGACCTAATTAATTTCAGTATCAGCTATTATTTTATTAATACATGAAAGCCACACGTATAAGCCACTAAGTTGAAGACTGCAATGGAAGAAAGAGTTTGTCAAATCAGTATGTTTTTCTTCAGCTATGATCTGTGTTTAATTTTTACTTAGGCTTTTATCACAAAAAATATAGTTTTTGTTTTTGTTTAGGTGCTTAAGATTAAGATTTTATAGACTCTTAGTCTTATTAGAACTAGTACTTGTACATGTTTTTGTTATTAATAATCAATATAATAAACAGATGTACTAAAAAGGGGCATATTATTTTTTAAAAGTATATTATGTCAAAGCATATGCCAAATAAAAATAAATACTCTTTTCTTGCATGCAAATAACAATAAATAAATCAATATAAACCTATCTATACCAAAAAATTTCTTAGGTTGGTAGCATTCATTAATTTACTATAGTCTATAGAGCCAAGGTAGACAATATAAACTATGCTTACCTGTTACCTATCTGCCAGTACTAGAATTTTCTAAATCTATGTGTATAGAAGTACTGAAAGATAAATTAGCATACATTTTTGGGATATATTAAAATGAGATATATTATTTTTTGATATGTAAGTATAATATATCTAGTCTTATTGTATAATATATTAACTAAAGTAATTTTTGGAAATATTTTAGATACAAAATCATTTAGTTCACAAAAGTTGATACTATTGGTATTATTTTGGTCCAACATTTTTTGAAGCTACTAATTTTAGAACCTAAAAATTAAATACTATATATTTGTTTTTCTATACATCATTGAAATAAAATTACCATTGATTGGCAATGACTTTGATTAACACATTTCAAAGCACCAAATATCATTTGGCACATATTAAATATATAATTTTTATATCAGATATATGAGGGCTTTTGTGAAAATGTATTTTTGTGCTATAGTATAATTACCATTTAATTCTAATAAATATTTAAAAAGGATATCCTAAAAGTAGTACCACTTATATATAAAGCTGATTATAATAGAACACTTTATTAGCAAAGCACAAAATAATAAGTAGCATAATCTATCTAACATTTTGATATTAGAGTTTTGACAAAAAAATGAAACAAAAGTTATAACAAGTTGTGTATTAGACCTACAATGTGCAAGGTGACTCAAAAGTAATTGATATATTTAAGCAATGTAAGCATTTATTTATAATATTTTTTACTCTTACTTAGATAATCCTTTAATTTTTTTATGCAATTCAGCAAACTTATCATAATCTGCAAGCACCCTATACTTCTACTAGCATTATCAAAGCATATTAATTTCATTGGCATAGAATTATGATTGAGTCTGATGCCTAAGTGTATATACTGATATACACACAGCATATATGTAGTATATAGTCCAATTCTTATAGACATAATCTACCCAATAGCAATTGCAAGAGTGCCAGAGTTGCCAAAGCTTCAGAGTACAAAAATTGTCTGTTTTACTTAGTAAATATTAACCTCAGTGTCTGAAACAAATTACGCTATTGCTGCTGCTGTGGCTGCTTTCTAATTCCATTTTATACAGCCCCATTATGTCTTTCTTCTGTGTAAGCATAGAACTATTATTTATATTTTGTATATGTATATTCTCAGTGGTATGCAAGCAAATTCATGCTGTCTAAAGCAGGAAGTAGCTACATGCTAAAGTAAGAAATTTCATTGAATAAATTTAGCTTCCTAGTTCCTACTCGATACTACTTCTAGGACATCTATTGTATAGTGGCAAAAAAAATAGCGCAATAGGTGAATAGGGATTATGAAATGCAGACTTAAAAACATTGTTAAGAGCAACAAGCTATGAAGTTTATTTAATTCAAGAACTTAAAACAATCTAAGATATTAGTCTATTTTATTATCATTAGAACTTTTGTAGTTTGCCATTTATGTTATTGTGGCATAATCCTTAGGGACCCTAATGAATCTATGCTAAACCATTTGTTCACTACATGTACATGTATACATATTATGTAGAATAATGTTAGGACCTCCTAATATCATTGCTATCTTAGTAATGCATTTCATAATGGTCTTGGTATATACAGTATTAAAACTGCAACTGCCTAAGGCTTCCATATATTAAAATTGCAATGGTACGATCATACTATGGAAATGTGTAACATTTGGTTCAATTATGTTAAATAATTGACAAATCATCTTATCATCTTATCAACAAAGTTATCAACTTATCAACAAATCATTAAATTTGCTATTGCAATTACTTATTTCCTACCAATTATGTTTAAATCCTGTCGATGTTTATTACTCACCTGGTCATTAAGCAAGTAAATGAGAATTTGTTGTTAGCCAGACATTACTGATATATCCTGCCATCTTTGTCACACAGGTGTTTTGGAGCTGGCCAAGCACCCCGGCTTCATCATAGTGAAGGCGATCACGCCCGGACTGTCCAGTAGGGATCGAATCGTCAGCGACCGGCATCCCAGCAAGCCAACTGGGAATGAGGTCTGCATCGACTTGACTGGCGAGGGGTGAGCTCGCTTTTTCTCGGGTGTTCTTAATTCGATGATATCTGCTTTGAGTTCGATTGCAACTGTGCTTTTTTGGAGAAGCCTTGTAGATATTTAGAGCCCTTAACTTAATCCCAATATCCTAAACCAGAATCCCAATATCCTACACCAGAATCTCAATATCCTAAACCAGAATCCCAATATCCTAAACCATAATCCCAATATCCTAAACCAGAATCCTAATATCCTAAACCATAATCCCAATATCCTAAACCAGAATCTCAATATCCTAAACCAGAATCCCAATATCCTAAACCATAATCCCAATATCCTACACCAGAATTTCAATATACTAAACCAGAATCCCAATATCCTAAACCAGAATCCCAATATCCTTAACCAGAATCCCAATATCCTAAACCAGAATCCTAATATCCTAAACCAGAATCCCAATATCCTAAACCAGAATCCTAATATCCTAAACCATAATCCCAATATCCTAAACCAGAATCCCAATATCCTAAACCAGAATCTCAATATCCTAAACCATAATCCCAATATCCTAAACCATAATCCCAATATCCTACACCAGAATCTCAATATCCTAAACCATAATCCCAATATCCTACACCAGAATCTCAATATCGTACACCATAATCCCAATATCCTAAACCATAATCCCAATATCCTACACCAGAATCTCAATATACTAAACCAGAATCCCAATATCCTAAACCATAATCCCAATATCCTAAACCAGAATCTCAATATCAAAACCATAATCCCAATATCCTACACCATAATCCCAATATCCTAAACCATAATCCCAATATCCTACACCAGAATCTCAATATCCTACACCAGAATCTCAATATCCTAAACCATAATCCCAATATCCTAAACCATAATCCCAATATCCTACACCAGAATCTCAATATCCTACACTAGAATCTCAATATCCTAAACCAGAATCCCAATATCCTTAACCAAAATCCTACTAATATCCTAAACTAGAATCCCAGTATCCTAAACCAGAATCCCAATATCCCATGACAGAATCCTAATATCCCATGACAGAATCCCAAAATTTCAGACCAGAATCCCAAAATCCCAGACCGGAATCCCAAAATCATAGGCCAGAATCCCAAAATCCCAGACCGGAATCCCAAAATCCCAGGCCAGAATCCCAAAATCCCAGACCGGAATCCCAAATGCGAACCCGCAGGCCCTGCTTTGGCTATGCTCTGATTCGCAAGTCTGGCGGCATGCAGCAGAAGTTTCTAATCCAACTGAACACAGATGACATCAGCGATCCCTGGACACCAGCTGAGAGCTATTTTAAGGTGAGTTTCTGATTATTTTCTTCTCTAGATATCGGCGTTGTTTTTTTAATGCTGACAATAAATTATTAAGTTTAAATCCTTGATGTACGATCGTAACTCGTTCTGAATACCCAAAATCTTTTATTACAGCTGAAAAAAGACTTCGTGCAGCTGTACTTGAAGAAAAAGGAATAAATTGGAGCTGAAAATTTTGACGATTTGAAAAACATTTTTTTATCAAATCCACTGGGCCTGAAATTCCACTGGGCCTGAGACGCTTCTAGTTTTTGGAGTTTAAATGTGCACGGTTTCAAAATGTTTTTTAGACATTTTAACGCGCTTTTTAATGCGAATTTTAATTAATTAAGTTAATTTTTCAATTATACTACTCATTTCTTTGTAAGTAGTGCAATTCGATTGTCTTTTTAGCATGAAAAAACATCCTGAGTTTGGTTTGAATTCGCCAAGCGAAAAATTGATTGCGTATGAAGTAAAGTTTTTTGTTGCCTGCTATGCGCTAAGATAATGGTATAATCTACTATTTATTAGTAGCATTATTAAAATTTTAATGCACTTGTATGCATGGCCGCTGTTTTGTACGAGCGTACAAACCAGCAGTCACTATCTCTAATCTCTGCTGTTTACTAAGGATGTAATCCTTGATTGTACACAGTTTTGTGTATATTTCACAAATATATACCAAGGGCTAATACAAAGTCAAGGTTTTTGTTGCTAAGCGTTTCTCAATTTCAAAAATGGTTTTGCTAGGGTTGAAGAGCAATATTTATGATTATTAATTTATTTTTTTGCACATTCGACATCAGCTGTTTTCAATTCAACAATTCTTTTACAGCCGGGCGACAAGGACAGCGGCGCGTCTGCCAGCGTCCAGCCGGTGGGGCCTTGGTGGAGCCTCAACACCTGGCTGGACTGGTATAGGAGCAAGGTGGGTGCCTGGTAGTG
Organism: Macrostomum lignano; assembly: GCA_002269645.1. Classification (NCBI taxonomy): domain Eukaryota; kingdom Metazoa; phylum Platyhelminthes; family Macrostomidae; genus Macrostomum; species Macrostomum lignano. The sequence goes on along the minus strand of NIVC01003445.1, from coordinate 16,427 downwards.
TGGGTGCCTGGTAGTGTGGGAGTCTGGTAGTGTGGGTGTCTGGTAGTGTGGGTGTCTGGTAGTGTGGGTGTCTGGTTGTGTGGGTGCCTGGTTGTGTGGGTGTCTGGCAGTATGGGTGTCTGGTAGTGTGGGTGTCTGGTAGTGTTGGTGTCTGGCAGTGTGGTGTCTGGTGTGTTGGTGTCTGGTAGTGAGGGTGTCTGGTAGTGTTGGTGTCTGGTAGTGTGGGTGTCTGGCAGTGTGGGTGTCTGGTAGTGTTGGTGTCTGGTAGTGAGGGTGTCTGGTAGTGTTGGTGTCTGGTAGTGTTGGTGTCTGGCAGTGTGGGTGTCTGGTAGTGTGGGTGTCTGGCAGTATGGGTGTCTGGTAGTGTGGCTGTCTGGCAGTGTGGGTGTCTGGTAGTGTGGGTGTCTGGCAGTATGAGTGTCTGGCAGTGTGGGTGTCTGGTAGTGTTGGTGACTGGTAGTGTTGGTGTCTGGTAGTGTTGGTGTCTGGTAGTGTTGGTGTCTGGCAGTGTGGGTGTCTGGTAGTGTTGGTGTCTGGCAGTGTCGGTGTCTGGCAGTGTGGGTGTCTGGTAGTGTTGGTGTCTGGTAGTGTTGGTGTCTGGCAGTGTGGGTGTCTGTTAGTGTGGGTGTCTGGCAGTATGGGTGTCTGGTAGTGTGGGTGTCTGGCAGTATGGGTGTCTGGTAGTGTTGGTGTCTGGTAGTGTGGGTGTCTGATAGTGTGGGTGTCTGGCAGTGTGGGTGTCTGGTAGTGTTGGTGTCTGGCAGTGTGGGTGTCTGGTAGTGTGGGTGTCTGGTAGTGTTGGTGTCTGGTAGTGTTGGTGTCTGGCAGTGTGGGTGTCTGGTAGTGTGGGTTTCTGGCAGTATGGGTGTCTGGTAGTGTGACTGTCTGGCAGTGTGGGTGTCTGGTAGTGTGGGTGTCTGGCAGTATGGGTGTCTGGTAGTGCTGGTGTCTGGTAGTGTGGGTGTCTGGCAGTATGGGTGTCTGGTAGTGTGGGTGTCTGGCAGTATGGGTGTCTGGTAGTGTGGCTGTCTGGCAGTGTGGGTGTCTGGTAGTGTTGGTGTCTGGCAGTGTGGGTGTCTGGTAGTGTGGGTGTCTGGCAGTGTTGGTGTCTGGTAGTGTTGGTGTCTGGCAGTGTGGGTGTCTGGTAGTGTTGGTGTCTGGCAGTGTGGGTGTCTAGCAGTGTGGGTGTCTGGTAGTGTTGGTGTCTGGCAGTATGGGTGTCTGGTAGTGTTGGTGTCTGGTAGTGTTGGTGTCTGGCAGTATGGGTGTCTGGTAGTGTGGGTGTCTGGCAGTGTGGGTGTCTGGTAGTGTTGGTGTCTGGTAGTGTTGGTGTCTGGTAGTGTTGGTGTCTGGTAGTGTAAGTTTTTGGTAGTGTTGGTGTATGGCAGTATGGGTGTCTGGTAGTGTGGGTGTCTGGTAGTGTGGGTGTCTGGTAGTGTTGGTGTCTGGTAGTGTTGGTGTCTGGTAGTGTTGGTGTCTGGCAGTATGGGTGTCTGGTAGTGTGGCTGTCTGGCAGTGTGGGTGTCTGGTAGTGTGGGTGTCTGGCAGTGTGGGTGTCTGGTAGTGTGGGTGTCTGGCAGTGTGGGTGTCTGGTAGTGTGGGTGTCTGGTAGTGTTGGTGTCTGGTAGTGTGAGTTTCTGGTAGTGTGGGTGTCTGGCAGTATGGGTGTCTGGTAGTGTGGGTGTCTGGTAGTGTTGGTGTCTGGCAGTGTGGGTGTCTGGTAGTGTTGGTGTCTGGTAGTGAGGGTGTCTGGTAGTGTTGGTGTCTGGTAGTGTGGGTGTCTGGCAGTGTGGGTGTCTGGTAGTGTTGGTGTCTGGTAGTGAGGGTGTCTGGTAGTGTTGGTGTCTGGTAGTGTTGGTGTCTGGCAGTGTGGGTGTCTGGTAGTGTGGGTGTCTGGCAGTATGGGTGTCTGGTAGTGTGGCTGTCTGGCAGTGTGGGTGTCTGGTAGTGTGGGTGTCTGGCAGTGTGGGTGTCTGGTAGTGTGGGTGTCTGGCAGTGTGGGTGTCTGGTAGTGTGGGTGTCTGGTAGTGTTGGTGTCTGGTAGTGTGAGTTTCTGGTAGTGTGGGTGTCTGGCAGTATGAGTGTCTGGCAGTGTGGGTGTCTGGTAGTGTTGGTGTCTGGCAGTGTGGGTGTCTGGTAGTGTGGGTGTCTGGTAGTGTTGGTGTCTGGCAGTGTGGGTGTCTGGTAGTGTTGGTGTCTGGCAGTGTGGGTGTCTGGCAGTGTGGGTGTCTGGTAGTGTTGGTGTCTGGTAGTGTTGGTGTCTGGCAGTGTGGGTGTCTGTTAGTGTGGGTGTCTGGCAGTATGGGTGTCTGGTAGTGTGGGTGTCTGGCAGTATGGGTGTCTGGTAGTGTTGGTGTCTGGTAGTGTGGGTGTCTGATAGTGTGGGTGTCTGGCAGTGTGGGTGTCTGGTAGTGTTGGTGTCTGGCAGTGTGGGTGTCTGGTAGTGTGGGTGTCTGGTAGTGTTGGTGTCTGGTAGTGTTGGTGTCTGGCAGTGTGGGTGTCTGGTAGTGTGGGTTTCTGGCAGTATGGGTGTCTGGTAGTGTGGCTGTCTGGCAGTGTGGGTGTCTGGTAGTGTGGGTGTCTGGCAGTATGGGTGTCTGGTAGTGCTGGTGTCTGGTAGTGTGGGTGTCTGGCAGTATGGGTGTCTGGTAGTGTGGGTGTCTGGCAGTATGGGTGTCTGGTAGTGTGGCTGTCTGGCAGTGTGGGTGTCTGGTAGTGTTGGTGTCTGGCAGTGTGGGTGTCTGGTAGTGTGGGTGTCTGGTAGTGTGGGTGTCTGGCAGTGTTAGTGTCTGGTAGTGTTGGTGTCTGGCAGTGTGGGTGTCTGGTAGTGTTGGTGTCTGGCAGTGTGGGTGTCTAGCAGTGTGGGTGTCTGGTAGTGTTGGTGTCTGGCAGTATGGGTGTCTGGTAGTGTTGGTGTCTGGTAGTGTTGGTGTCTGGCAGTATGGGTGTCTGGTAGTGTGGGTGTCTGGTAGTGTTGGTGTCTGGTAGTGTTGGTGTCTGGTAGTGTTGGTGTCTGGTAGTGTGAGTTTCTGGTAGTGTTGGTGTCTGGTAGTGTTGGTGTCTGGCAGTGTGGGTGTCTGGTAGTGTGGGTGTCTGGCAGTGTGGGTGTCTGGTAGTGTTGGTGTCTGGTAGTGAGGGTGTCTGGTAGTGTTGGTGTCTGGTAGTGTGGGTGTCTGGCAGTGTGGGTGTCTGGTAGTGTTGGTGTCTGGTAGTGAGGGTGTCTGGTAGTGTTGGTGTCTGGTAGTGTTGGTGTCTGGCAGTGTGGGTGTCTGGTAGTGTGATTGTCTGGCAGTATGGGTGTCTGGTAGTGTGGCTGTCTGGCAGTGTGGTTGTCTGGTAGTGTTGGTGTCTGGTAGTGTTGGTGTCTGGCAGTGTGGGTGTCTGTTAGTGTGGGTGTCTGGCAGTATGGGTGTCTGGTAGTGTGGGTGTCTGGCAGTATGGGTGTCTGGTAGTGTTGGTGTCTGGTAGTGTGGGTGTCTGATAGTGTGGGTGTCTGGCAGTGTGGGTGTCTGGTAGTGTTGGTGTCTGGCAGTGTGGGTGTCTGGTAGTGTGGGTGTCTGGTAGTGTTGGTGACTGGTAGTGTGGGTGTCTGGCAGTGTGGGTGTCTGTTAGTGTGGGTGTCTGGCAGTATGGGTGTCTGGTAGTGTGGGTGTCTGGCAGTATGGGTGTCTGGTAGTGTTGGTGTCTGGTAGTGTTGGTGTCTGGCAGTGTGGGTGTCTGTTAGTGTGGGTGTCTGGCAGTATGGGTGTCTGGTAGTGTGGGTGTCTGGCAGTATGGGTGTCTGGTAGTGTTGGTGTCTGGTAGTGTGGGTGTCTGATAGTGTGGGTGTCTGGCAGTGTGGGTGTCTGGTAGTGTTGGTGTCTGGCAGTGTGGGTGTCTGGTAGTGTGGGTGTCTGGTAGTGTTGGTGTCTGGTAGTGTTGGTGTCTGGCAGTGTGGGTGTCTGGTAGTGTGGGTTTCTGGCAGTATGGGTGTCTGGTAGTGTGGCTGTCTGGCAGTGTGGGTGTCTGGTAGTGTGGGTGTCTGGCAGTATGGGTGTCTGGTAGTGCTGGTGTCTGGTAGTGTGGGTGTCTGGCAGTATGGGTGTCTGGTAGTGTGGGTGTCTGGCAGTATGGGTGTCTGGTAGTGTGGCTGTCTGGCAGTGTGGTGTCTGGTAGTGTTGGTGTCTGGCAGTGTGGGTGTCTGTTAGTGTGGGTGTCTGGCAGTATGGGTGTCTGGTAGTGTGGGTGTCTGGCAGTATGGGTGTCTGGTAGTGTTGGTGTCTGGTAGTGTGGGTGTCTGATAGTGTGGGTGTCTGGCAGTGTGGGTGTCTGGTAGTGTTGGTGTCTGGCAGTGTGGGTGTCTGGTAGTGTGGGTGTCTGGTAGTGTTGGTGTCTGGTAGTGTTGGTGTCTGGCAGTATGGGTGTCTGGTAGTGTGGGTGTCTGGCAGTGTGGGTGTCTGGTAGTGTTGGTGTCTGGTAGTGTTGGTGTCTGGTAGTGTTGGTGTCTGGTAGTGTAAGTTTTTGGTAGTGTTGGTGTCTGGCAGTATGGGTGTCTGGTAGTGTGGGTGTCTGGTAGTGTGGGTGTCTGGTAGTGTGGGTGTCTGGTAGTGTTGGTGTCTGGTAGTGTGGGTGTCTGGTAGTGTTGGTGTCTGGCAGTATGGGTGTCTGGTAGTGTGGCTGTCTGGCAGTGTGGGTGTCTGGTAGTGTGGGTGTCTGGCAGTGTGGGTGTCTGGTAGTGTGGGTGTCTGGCAGTGTGGGTGTCTGGTAGTGTGGGTGTCTGGTAGTGTTGGTGTCTGGTAGTGTGAGTTTCTGGTAGTGTGGGTGTCTGGCAGTATGGGTGTCTGGTAGTGTGGGTGTCTGGTAGTGTTGGTGTCTGGCAGTGTGGGTGTCTGGTAGTGTTGGTGTCTGGTAGTGAGGGTGTCTGGTAGTGTTGGTGTCTGGTAGTGTGGCTGTCTGGTAGTGTGGCTTTCTGGCAGTGTGGGTGTCTGGTAGTGTGGGTGTCTGGCAGTGTGGGTGTCTGGTAGTGTGGGTGTCTGGTAGTGTTGGTGTCTGGCAGTATGGGTGTCTGGTAGTGTGGGTGTCTGCAGTGTGGGTGTCTGGTAGTGTGGGTGTCTGGCAGTGTGGGTGTCTGGCAGTGTCGGTGTCTGGTAGTGTTGGTGTCTGGTAGTGTTGGTGTCTGGCAGTGTGGGTGTCTGGTAGTGTGGGTGTCTGGTAGTGTGTGTGTCTGGCAGTGTTGGTGTCTGGTAGTGTGGTGTCTGGTAGTGTTGGTGTCTGGCAGTGTGGGTGTCTGGTAGTGTTGGTGTCTGGTAGTGAGGGTTTCTGGTATTGTTGGTGTCTGGTAGTGTGGGTGTCTGGCAGTGTGGGTGTCTGGTAGTGTGGGTGTCTGGTAGTGTGGGTGTCTGGCAGTGTGGGTGTCTGGTAGTGTTGGTGTCTGGCAGTGTGGGTGTCTGGTAGTGTGGGTGTCTGGCAGTGTGGGTGTCTGGTAGTGTGGGTGTCTGGCAGTGTGGGTGTCTGGTAGTGTGGGTGTCTGGTAGTGTGGGTGTCTGGCAGTGTGGGTGTCTGGTAGTGTGGGTGTCTGGTAGTGTGGGTGTCTGGTAGTGTTGGTGTCTGGTAGTGTTGGTGTCTGGTAGTGTTGGTGTCTGGTAGTGTTGGTGTCTGGCAGTGTGGGTGTCTGGTAGTGTGGGTGTCTGTTAGTGTGGGTGTCTGGCAGTATGGGTGTCTGGTAGTGTGGGTGTCTGGCAGTGTGGGTGTCTGGTAGTGTGGGTGTCTGGCAGTGTGGGTGTCTGGTAGTGTGGGTGTCTGGCAGTGTGGGTGTCTGGTAGTGTTGGTGTCTGGCAGTGTGGGTGTCTGGTAGTGTTGGTGTCTGGTAGTGTTGGTGTCTGGCAGTGTGGGTGTCTGGTAGTGTTGGTGTCTGGCAGTGTTGGTGTCTGGCAGTGTGGGTGTCTGGTAGTGTTGGTGTCTGGCAGTGTGGGTGTCTGGTAGTGTGGGTGTCTGGCAGTATGGGTGTCTGGTAGTGTTGGTGTCTGGTAGTGTTGGTGTCTGGCAGTGTGGGTGTCTGGTAGTGTTGGTGTCTGGCAGTGTGGGTGTCTGGTAGTGTGGGTGTCTGGTAGTGTGGGTGTCTGGCAGTGTTAGTGTCTGGTAGTGTTGGTGTCTGGCAGTGTGGGTGTCTGGTAGTGTTGGTGTCTGGCAGTGTGGGTGTCTAGCAGTGTGGGTGTCTGGTAGTGTTAGTGTCTGGCAGTATGGGTGTCTGGTAGTGTTGGTGTCTGGTAGTGTTGGTGTCTGGCAGTATGGGTGTCTGGTAGTGTGGGTGTCTGGTAGTGTTGGTGTCTGGTAGTGTTGGTGTCTGGTAGTGTTGGTGTCTGGTAGTGTGAGTTTCTGGTAGTGTTGGTGTCTGGTAGTGTTGGTGTCTGGCAGTGTGGGTGTCTGGTAGTGTGGGTGTCTGGCAGTGTGGGTGTCTGGTAGTGTTGGTGTCTGGTAGTGAGGGTGTCTGGTAGTGTTGGTGTCTGGTAGTGTGGGTGTCTGGCAGTGTGGGTGTCTGGTAGTGTTGGTGTCTGGTAGTGAGGGTGTCTGGTAGTGTTGGTGTCTGGTAGTGTTGGTGTCTGGCAGTGTGGGTGTCTGGTAGTGTGATTGTCTGGCAGTATGGGTGTCTGGTAGTGTGGCTGTCTGGCAGTGTGGGTGTCTGGTAGTGTTGGTGTCTGGTAGTGTTGGTGTCTGGTAGTGTTGGTGTCTGGTAGTGTGGGTGTCTGGCAGTATGGGTGTCTGGTAGTGTGGGTGTCTGGCAGTATGGGTGTCTGGTAGTGTTGGTGTCTGGTAGTGTGGGTGTCTGATAGTGTGGGTGTCTGGCAGTGTGGGTGTCTGGTAGTGTTGGTGTCTGGCAGTGTGGGTGTCTGGTAGTGTGGGTGTCTGGTAGTGTTGGTGACTGGTAGTGTGGGTGTCTGGCAGTGTGGGTGTCTGTTAGTGTGGGTGTCTGGCAGTATGGGTGTCTGGTAGTGTGGGTGTCTGGCAGTATGGGTGTCTGGTAGTGTTGGTGTCTGGTAGTGTTGGTGTCTGGCAGTGTGGGTGTCTGTTAGTGTGGGTGTCTGGCAGTATGGGTGTCTGGTAGTGTGGGTGTCTGGCAGTATGGGTGTCTGGTAGTGTTGGTGTCTGGTAGTGTGGGTGTCTGATAGTGTGGGTGTCTGGCAGTGTGGGTGTCTGGTAGTGTTGGTGTCTGGCAGTGTGGGTGTCTGGTAGTGTGGGTGTCTGGTAGTGTTGGTGTCTGGTAGTGTTGGTGTCTGGCAGTGTGGGTGTCTGGTAGTGTGGGTTTCTGGCAGTATGGGTGTCTGGTAGTGTGGCTGTCTGGCAGTGTGGGTGTCTGGTAGTGTGGGTGTCTGGCAGTATGGGTGTCTGGTAGTGTTGGTGTCTGGTAGTGTGGGTGTCTGGCAGTATGGGTGTCTGGTAGTGTGGGTGTCTGGCAGTATGGGTGTCTGGTAGTGTGGCTGTCTGGCAGTGTTGGTGTCTGGTAGTGTTGGTGTCTGGCAGTGTGGGTGTCTGTTAGTGTGGGTGTCTGGCAGTATGGGTGTCTGGTAGTGTGGGTGTCTGGCAGTATGGGTGTCTGGTAGTGTTGGTGTCTGGTAGTGTGGGTGTCTGATAGTGTGGGTGTCTGGCAGTGTGGGTGTCTGGTAGTGTTGGTGTCTGGCAGTGTGGGTGTCTGGTAGTGTGGGTGTCTGGTAGTGTTGGTGTCTGGTAGTGTTGGTGTCTGGCAGTATGGGTGTCTGGTAGTGTGGCTGTCTGGCAGTGTGGGTGTCTGGTAGTGTTGGTGTCTGGTAGTGTTGGTGTCTGGTAGTGTGGGTGTCTGGTAGTGTAAGTTTTTGGTAGTGTTGGTGTCTGGCAGTATGGGTGTCTGGTAGTGTGGGTGTCTGGTAGTGTGGGTGTCTGGTAGTGTGGGTGTCTGGTAGTGTTGGTGTCTGGTAGTGTGGGTGTCTGGTAGTGTTGGTGTCTGGCAGTATGGGTGTCTGGTAGTGTGGCTGTCTGGCAGTGTGGGTGTCTGGTAGTGTGGGTGTCTGGCAGTGTGGGTGTCTGGTAGTGTGGGTGTCTGGCAGTGTGGGTGTCTGGTAGTGTGGGTGTCTGGTAGTGTTGGTGTCTGGTAGTGTGAGTTTCTGGTAGTGTGGGTGTCTGGCAGTATGGGTGTCTGGTAGTGTGGGTGTCTGGTAGTGTTGGTGTCTGGCAGTGTGGGTGTCTGGTAGTGTTGGTGTCTGGTAGTGAGGGTGTCTGGTAGTGTTGGTGTCTGGTAGTGTGGCTGTCTGGTAGTGTGGCTTTCTGGCAGTGTGGGTGTCTGGTAGTGTGGGTGTCTGGCAGTGTGGGTGTCTGGTAGTGTGGGTGTCTGGTAGTGTTGGTGTCTGGCAGTATGGGTGTCTGGTAGTGTGGGTGTCTAGCAGTGTGGGTGTCTGGTAGTGTTAGTGTCTGGCAGTATGGGTGTCTGGCAGTGTCGGTGTCTGGTAGTGTTGGTGTCTGGTAGTGTTGGTGTCTGGCAGTGTGGGTGTCTGGTAGTGTGGGTGTCTGGTAGTGTGTGTGTCTGGCAGTGTTGGTGTCTGGTAGTGTTGGTGTCTGGTAGTGTTGGTGTCTGGCAGTGTGGGTGTCTGGTAGTGTTGGTGTCTGGTAGTGAGGGTGTCTGGTAGTGTTGGTGTCTGGTAGTGTGGTGTCTGGCAGTGTGGGTGTCTGGTAGTGTGGGTGTCTGGTAGTGTGGGTGTCTGGCAGTGTGGGTGTCTGGTAGTGTTGGTGTCTGGCAGTGTGGGTGTCTGGTAGTGTGGGTGTCTGGCAGTGTGGGTGTCTGGTAGTGTGGGTGTCTGGCAGTGTGGGTGTCTGGTAGTGTGGGTGTCTGGTAGTGTGGGTGTCTGGCAGTGTGGGTGTCTGGTAGTGTGGGTGTCTGGTAGTGTGGGTGTCTGGTAGTGTTGGTGTCTGGTAGTGTTGGTGTCTGGTAGTGTTGGTGTCTGGCAGTGTGGGTGTCTGGTAGTGTGGGTGTCTGTTAGTGTGGGTGTCTGGCAGTATGGGTGTCTGGTAGTGTGGGTGTCTGGCAGTGTGGGTGTCTGGTAGTGTGGGTGTCTGGCAGTGTGGGTGTCTGGTAGTGTGGGTGTCTGGCAGTGTGGGTGTCTGGTAGTGTTGGTGTCTGGCAGTGTGGGTGTCTGGTAGTGTTGGTGTCTGGTAGTGTTGGTGTCTGGCAGTGTGGGTGTCTGGTAGTGTTGGTGTCTGGTAGTGTTGGTGTCTGGCAGTGTGGGTGTCTGGTAGTGTTGGTGTCTGGCAGTGTGGGTGTCTGGTAGTGTGGGTGTCTGGCAGTATGGGTGTCTGGTAGTGTTGGTGTCTGGTAGTGTTGGTGTCTGGTAGTGTTGGTGACTGGTAGTGTTGGTGTCTGGTAGTGTGGGTGTCTGGTAGTGTTGGTGTCTGGTAGTGTTGGTGTCTGGCAGTGTCGGTGTCTGGTAGTGTTGGTGTCTGGCAGTGTCGGTGTCTGGCAGTGTTGGTGTCTGGTAGTGTTGGTGTCTGGCAGTGTGGGTGTCTGGCAGTGTGGGTGTCTGTTAGTGTGGGTGTCTGGCAGTATGGGTGTCTGGTAGTGTGGGTGTCTGGCAGTATGGGTGTCTGGTAGTGTTGGTGTCTGGTAGTGTGGGTGTCTGATAGTGTGGGTGTCTGGCAGTGTGGGTGTCTGGTAGTGTTGGTGTCTGGCAGTGTGGGTGTCTGGTAGTGTGGGTGTCTGGTAGTGTTGGTGTCTGGTAGTGTTGGTGTCTGGCAGTGTGGGTGTCTGGTAGTGTGGGTGTCTGTTAGTGTGGGTGTCTGGCAGTATGGGTGTCTGGTAGTGTGGGTGTCTGGCAGTGTGGGTGTCTGGTAGTGTGGGTGTCTGGCAGTGTGGGTGTCTGGTAGTGTGGGTGTCTGGCAGTGTGGGTGTCTGGTAGTGTTGGTGTCTGGCAGTGTGGGTGTCTGGTAGTGTGGGTGTCTGGTAGTGTTGGTGTCTGGCAGTGTTGGTGTCTGGCAGTGTAGGTGTCTGGTAGTGTTGGTGTCTGGTAGTGTGGGTGTCTTGTAGTGTGGGTGTCTGGTAATGTGGGTGTCTGGTAGTGTGGGTGTCTGGAAGTGTGGGTGTCTGGTAGTGTTGGTGTCTGGTAGTGTGGGTGTCTGGTATTGTGGGTGTCTGGTAGTGTTAGTGCCTTGGTAGTGTGGGTGTCTGGTAGTGTGGGTGTCTGGTAGTGTGGGTGTCTGGTATTGTGGGTGTCTGGTAGTGTTAGTGCCTTGGTAGTGTGCATGCCTTGGTAGTGTGGGTGTCTGGCAGTGTGGATGCCTTGGTAGTGTGGGTGTCTGGTAGTGTGGGTGTCTGGTAGTGTTAGTGCCTTGGTAGTGTGCATGCCTTGGTAGTGTTGGTGTCTGGCAGTGTGGATGCCTTGGTAGTGTGGGTGTCTGGTAGTGTTAGTGCCTTGGTAGTGTGCATGCCTTGGTAGTGTGGGTGTCTGGCAGTGTGGATGCCTTGGTAGTGTGGGTGTCTGGTAGTGTGGGTGTCTGGTAGTGTTAGTGCCTTGGTAGTGTGCATGCCTTGGTAGTGTGGTTGTCTGGCAGTGTGGATGCCTTGGTAGTGTGGGTGTCTGGCAGTGTGGATGCCTTGGTAGTGTGGGTGTTTGCAACTGGAAGATTGCATTGCAAATAGACACTTTGCATAAAATAATTGTATATTCAATTTTCACCTGCAGCTCAGCCGATACGATCAGAAGAGCTGGGAGCAGAGTACCGAGCAGCTGATCTTATCGGTAAGTGCAAATCCGAGTTACTTAGGCTGGCTGCAACTTCAGTTTTGGCTGCTTTTCAAGTCGTATGAAAGATCCCAGAAACCCAGCATATTACCATTGTCATTGTTACGCTAATTAAATCAAATTTCGAATACATTAGAATCTGGAAGGCCGACACGTAAAGAGCGGCAAACGGCCCAATTATCACCTTGTCGATGTTGATTTGGTGATCGGTGAGGGTTGAAATTCTAGTGTTAGTTGTTTGGGACCGTTAGCTAAGCAGCTGCTACGGCCAGTTGTTAATATATATTTTGTTTAATGTTCATTCTTTTATCTTCTGCATTCATCTGATAAGTTTGGAATGTTATTATTTTGATAATATGTTTGTGTTTTGTTAGGAAATTGCGTATTTCTATCGTGAAGAGGAGAAAAGAAGCAAAAAGAGGGAGAAGAGGGAGGAAGAGGGGGAAGAAAGAGAAAGACGAGGAGGGAGAGTAAGAGGTGAAAAATAGACTGAGGGAGGGAAGCAAGAGTGCTGGGTAGCCCTAGCAACAAAATCACTACAGGGACTCAAGCGCCCCGTTTCTCCTGCTGCTCTCCCCACCCAGGCTGGTCATTCGAGAAGGCAAAGCCGCAGCAGCGGCCGCCCAGCATCCTGCTCAGCGGCCTGTTCCGCACCCTGCTGCTGCCGCTGAGCCTCACCTGGTGGCGCTGCCACACCAGCGCCTCGGTGGCCGCGGCCATCCACCTGTTGTACTGGCTGCTGCTGGGCTACCTGGTGCTGGGCATCCTCGACTGTCACGGCAGCTACTTGAGCAGTAATATCAGTGAGGAGAGCCGTACCAGCTGGTCGCCTGTGAGCCTGGCTATCCTGTCCGACTGCGCCTGGCCCTGCTGCCTGTTCTTGGCGCTCGGCCTGCTGCAGTCCTACATCGCCGCCACCAACACCGCCGCCGCCTCTGCTGCCGCCGCTGCCTCTCCGCCGCCGCCAACATCGGGCAGCCCCAACGGACACGACAGCCAGCTCAGCGCGTCCCGAAGTTCGAGTCCCTATGCCGCTGCTTTCAGCCTGCCCGACCCCCTCGGCCAGACTTTCTCGCCCACGCCGACGCCGTCGCTGCAGTCGCTGCCGCTGGATTCGCAGGTTCCGCTGGTCATCGATGAGCCGCACTGCAGCAGCGAGCCGGACTCCATCCGGTGCAGCGTCGGCGTTGTCGGCATCGGCAGCGGCGGCGGCGGCGGCGGTGGCCTGTCGATGGAATTCGGACCCTCGATTGGCGGCGGGGTCGAAGGAGCCAGCAGTTGCGACAACAACCATGCGGAGCGACTTTGCTGGTGCCACGGTGTCACCGACTTGTCCAGCAATGCGGGCAGGGCCGACGTGTCCGATGAGGACACCTGGGTGAGGGCTGGCTGGGATCTGGGATATTTACTGGGTGGGATCTGGGATGTTTACTGGGTGGGATCTGGGATGTTTACTGGGTGGGATTTGGAGTATTTTCGTGGGGTCTGGGATATTTACTAGGAAAGGACTGTAGGGATCTGTAATTTTTACCTGTTAAGAGTGCACCTGGGACTGGGGATGAGGACTGGGTGGTACGTGGGGCATTAATTAGGCAAGAGGGCACCTGTATGCGTACTTAATTGGGTTTTAAAAAGGCAATAAAAGCGTTTTCTTTTTGCCGCAGGAGAGCCAACTCTCAGACTTTGAGCGGCTGCCCTCGGACATAAATTCGGACGCCTCTGCTGACAGCGACATTTGCAGCGCCATCGGCTTCGACGAACTGACCGGCGGTTTTGACGGCTCCGACAGGGCCGAAGAAGATGAAGAGTCACTATCGGTCTGGCTGCGGCAGAACCAAAAGGTTCGTAACTGGCTTGGTGTGCCTAATTAGATGGCGAGGCACACTGCTATGCCTATAGTTATAGTTACTCGCGCCGTTTACCCAAATAAACTCTTTTTTTATCGCAGGCAAAGTCCATATACTGCTTTCTGTGGCCGACAGCCCGCGGTCGTCAGACAAGCCGGCGAGCTCGAAAAGTGCAGCTGAATATGCTGGACATTGGCTGGTGCATTATCCGGGCGGTTGAGAACTCGCCTTACTATGCTCATAAGTACTCGCTGCCGCAGGTTCTGCTGCCCGCTCTGATGGCAGCTGCTGTGCCGCTCTTCTGCCTTCAGACCGCAACTCAGGCTGTGGGCTCGCCTGTCGGTGCCTGCCGCCTCGTCTTGTCCGTCGCTTCGCGGCTCGGCGTCCACTGCTGCCTGCACTTCCTGCTCTGCGTAGCCGAACAGGCCTTGACAGCTGTGGGTCATTGAGAGCTTTCTGGAGCCAACACCTCCTCACTGCACTCCCAAATGCACCTATGCCAGTGAAACCCACACCCAGCATATATCAAAAATGTACATTTCTCAGTCCACCCCTCCTCACCCTAAATTTACATTCCCAAGTCCACCCCTCTTTCCTCACCCTAAAAGTACATTCCCCAGTCGAACCACCCCTCACCCTAAATATACATTCCTCAGTCTAACCCCTTACCATAAATGTACATTCCCCAGTCTAACCCCTCCTCACCCTAAATGTACATTCCCCAGTCTAACCCCTCCTCACCCTAAATGTATATTTCTCAGTCTAACCCCTCCTTCCTCACCCTAAATGTACATTCCCCAGTCTAACCCCTCCTCACCCTAAATGTATATTTCTCAGTCTAACCCCTCCTTCCTCACCCTAAATGTACATTCCCCAGTCTAACCCCTCCTCACCCTAAATGTACATTCCCCAGTCTAACCCCTCCTCACCCTAAATGTATATTTCTCAGTCTAACCCCTCCTTCCTCACCCTAAATGTACATTCCCCAGTCCACCCCTCCTCACCCATTAAAGTACATTCCACAGGCTAACCCTCCTCGCCCATAAATGTACATTCCCCAGTCCACCCCTCCTCACCCATAAAAGTACATTCCACAGACTAACCCTCCTCACCCATAAATGTACATTCCACAGACTAACCCTCCTCACCCTAAATGTATATTTCTCAGTCTAACCCCTCCTTCCTCACCCTAAATGTACATTCCCCAGTCCACCCTCCTCACCCATTAAAGTACATTCCACAGGCTAACCCTCCTCGCCCATAAATGTACATTCCCCAGTCCACCCCTCCTCACCCATAAAAGTACATTCCACAGGCTAACCCTCCTCGCCCATAAATGTACATTCCCCAGTCCACCCCTCCTCACCCAAAAATGTACATTCCCAGTCCACCCTCCTCACCCATAAATGTACATTCCCCAGTCTAACCCTCCTCACCCAAAAATGTACATTCCCCAGTCTAACCCTCCTCACCCATAAATGTACATTCCCCAGTCTAACCTCCTCACCCATAAATGTACATTCCCCAGTCTAACCCTCCTCACCCAAAAATGTACATTCCCCAGTCTAACCCTCCTCACCCATAAATGTACATTCCCCAGTCTAACCCTCCTCACCCAAAAATGTACATTCCCCAGTCGAACAACTCCTCACCGCAAATGTACATTCCCTATACACTGCCAACCCTCCAACTCGAACCGGCCGCTCCCACCCCCAAATTTTCCTCAGCGCCTGCTGTACGCCAAATACTTCGGCCATCTGACTTCAACTCGCCGAGCCGAATGCACCGGTTGCCGCACTTTCGGCTAAATAAGCCGCGCAACATCAAGGTAGGCAGTTTCCATGCCGGTATGATTTCCTATTTTAGCAGTGTAGGAGCATTAAAATGAATTCTATTTACCAGGTGTGGTTGTCTCTTCGCTCCTACCTTCGCCGGCGCGGGCCCCAGCGCAGCCTGGACGCCGTGACCTCGCTGGCGCTGTACATCTTCCTGCTGTCAAGCTGCCTGCTGGTCTGCCAGCTGCTGTCCGGCCGGCACCCCGGCCAGCTGACCGGCAGTCCGCTGTTCTGCGAATCCCTGCTGCTGTTCGCCAGCGTGGGGCTCCGCCTGCTGCGCTACCTGGCTGTCGGCACCGACATCAATAAGAAATTCCGCGACCAACCAGTGCTGGTCACTGAGCAGGTGTGCGAGTGAATTGCCGCCCTCACTGTTCTGTTCGGGAGGAGGCAGAGATTACTGGCAATGGACGACTGACGGAGGGAGAGAGAAGAGCATAGAAAAGGCAGCTTCGATAGAGATAGGAGTGGGGGAAAAGAGGCGTGAATTGTGACGGAGAGGGGAGTGGAGAGAGGAGTGAGGAGAGTGGAGTGGGGAGAGAGGAGTGAGGAGAGTGGAGTGAGGAGAGTGGAGTGGGGAGAGAGGAGTGGGGAGAGTGGAGTGGGGAGAGTGGAGTGGGGAGAGTGGAGTGGGGAGAGTGGAGTGGGGAGAGTGGAGTGAGGAGAGTGGAGTGGGGAGAGAGGAGTGAGGAGAGTGGAGTGGGGAGAGTGGAGTGGGGAGAGTGGCGTGGGAAGAGTAGAGGCGGAGAGAAAAGTAGGGAGAGTGGAGTGGAGGAGAAGAGTGGAGTGGGGGAGAGTGGAGTGGGGAGAGTGGAGTGGGGAGAGTGGAGTGGGAGAGTGGAGTGGGGAGAGTGGAGTGGGGAGAGTGGAGTGGGGAGAGTGGAGTGGGGAGAGTGGAGTGGGGGAGAGTGGAGTGGGGAGAGTGGAGTGGGGAGAGTGGAGTGGGGAGAGTGGAGTGGGGAGAGTGGAGTGGGGAGAGTGGAGTGGGGAGAGTGGAGTGGGGAGAGTGGAGTGGGGAGAGTGGAGTGGGGAGAGTGGAGTGGGGAGAGTGGAGTGGGGAGAGTGGAGTGGGGAGAGTGGAGTGGGGAGAGTGGAGGGGAGAGTGAAGTGGGAGAGTGGAGTGGGGAGAGTGAAGTGGGGAGAGTGAAGTGGGGAGAGTGGAGTGGGGAGAGTGGAGTGGGGAGAGTGGAGTGGGGAGAGTGGAGTGGGGGAGAGTGGAGTGGGGGAGAGTGGAGTGGGAGAGTGGAGTGGGGAGAGTGGAGTGGGGAGAGTGGAGTGGGGAGAGTGGAGTGGGGAGAGTGGAGTGGGGAGAGTGGAGTGGGGAGAGTGGAGTGGGGAGAGTGGAGTGGGAGAGTGGAGTGGGGAGAGTGGAGTGGGGAGAGTGGAGTGGGGAGAGTGGAGTGGGGAGAGTGGAGTGGGGAGAGTGGAGTGGGGAGAGTGGAGTGGGGAGAGTGGAGTGGGGAGAGTGGAGTGGGAGAGTGGAGTGGGGAGAGTGAAGTGGGGAGAGTGGAGTGGGGAGAGTGAAGTGGGGAGAGTGAAGTGGGGAGAGTGGAGTGGGGAGAGTGAAGTGGGGGAGAGTGGAGTGGGGAGAGTGGGGTGGGGGAGAGTGGAGTGGGGAGAGTGGAGTGGGGAGAGTGAAGTGGGGGGGAGAGTGGAGTGGGGAGAGTGGAGTGGGGAGAGTGGAGTGGGGAGAGTGGAGTGGGGAGAGTGGAGTGGGGAGAGGTGGAGTGGGGAGAGTGGAGTGGGGAGAGTGGAGTGGGGAGAGAGTGGAGTGGGGAGAGTGAAGTGGGGAGAGTGAAGTGGGGAGAGTGGAGTGGGAGAGTGAAGTGGGAGAGTGGAGTGGGGAGAGTGGGGTGGGGGAGAGTGGAGTGGGGAGAGTGGAGTGGGGAGAGTGAAGTGGGGGAGAGTGGAGTGGGGAGAGTGGGGTGGGGGAGAGTGGAGTGGGGAGAGTGGAGTGGGGAGAGTGAAGTGGGAGAGGTGGAGTGGGGAGAGTGGGGTGGGGGAGA
>NIVC01003444.1:85000-97260 GCA_002269645.1 Macrostomum lignano | reverse complement strand
GCAGAAAGTGCTGAGCGTTGGTAATTAAAACTTTTGATGAGATTTGGTGAATCTCACCCAATGGGACAGATAGGTAGAGTGAATCTCACCCGATGAGACACACAGGTGGAGTGAATCTCACCCGATGAGACACACAGGTTGAGTGAATCGAACCCTATGAGACACACAGGTGGAGTGAATCGAACCTATGAGACACACAGTTGGAGTGAATCTCACCCAATGAGACAGGCATGTGGAGTGAATCTCATCCAATGAGACACACAGGTGGAGTGAATCGAACCCTATGAGACACACAGTTGGAGTGAATCTCACCCAATGAGACAGGCATGTGGAGTGAATCTCACCCAATGAGACAGACAGGTGGAGTGAATCTCACCCAATCAAACAGGAAGGTGGAGTGAATTTCGATGAGAAAAAAAGCTACTCGAACTCCCCTGTCCCGTCCGCAGCGTGAGCAT
The DNA here is from genome assembly GCA_002269645.1 of Macrostomum lignano. NCBI lineage: Eukaryota > Metazoa > Platyhelminthes > Macrostomidae > Macrostomum > Macrostomum lignano. The sequence continues at coordinate 96,802 of NIVC01003444.1, read as the reverse complement.
CCCGCACTCCTGGGCTCGGCACTCGCAGGAGAACATCGGCAAGTCGCAGGCCTGTCGGGCGGCTTCCGAGCGTCAATGTAGGGGCATTGCTGACCTGCTGCGGGCCTGCGCCAACGAGATGTGGAGCCAATTTATTGCTGTCAACGCCGCGTTTGCCGCTCGAATCAGGGAGGTCACCGACGTGCGCAACGGGCTGCAGGCTCAGCTGCAAGGGGTACTCAACTCTTGGCGTGAATGTACATAGGGGAAGGAAAACTGAATGTACAGTAGGGGAAGGAAAACTGAATGTACATTGGGGGAAGGAAAACTGAATGTACATTTAGGGAAGGAAAGCTGAATGACATAAGGGGAAGGAAAACTGAATGTACAGTAGGGGAAGGAAAACTGAATGTACAGTAGGGGAAGGAAAACTGAATGTACAGTAGGGGAAGGAAAACTGAATGTACATTGGGGGAAGGATAACTGAATGTACATTTAGGGAAGGAAAGCTGAATGTACATAGGGGGAAGGAAAGCTGAATGTACAGTAGGGGAAGGAAAACTGAATGTACATTCAGGGGAAGGCAAACTGAATACATTGGGGGAAAGAAAACTGAATGAACATTTAGGGGATCGAAACTGAATGTACGCTAGGACAGGAAGCTAAAAGTGCACCGCGCTCTTCCAAATCCTAGACAATCCAAGAAATCGCCGATGCGGAGCGCTCAGCCGCGCAGCTTCGTCGGGCCATCGAAGACAAGGCCGCGCCGATGAAGGTGGCGTTGACGCGACTGGAAAAGCGGGCCCGACGCCAGGATATGGAGAGTTGCAACGATACGCCAATGATTGCGTGAGCGGCCACTTTGGACCCTATATTCTGAGCTCATCACTCTGAGCTCGTCACTCTGAGATCGTCACTCTGAGCTCGTCACTCTGAGATCGTCACTCTGAGCTCGTCACTCTGAGCTCGTCACTCTGAGCTCGTCACTCTAAGATCATCACTCTGAGATCGTCACTCTGAGCTCGTCACTCTGAGATCGTCACTATGATCTCGTCACTCTGATCTCGTCACTCTGATCTCGTCACTCTGATCTCGTCACTCTGAGCTCGTCACTCTGAGCTCGTCACTCTGATCTCGTCACTCTGAGCTCGTCACTCTGAGCTCGTCACTCTGAGCTCGTCACTCTGAGCTCGTCACTCTGATCTCGTCACTCTGAGCTTGTCACTCTGAGCTCGTCACTCTGAGCTCGTCACTCTGATCTCGTCACTATGATCTCGTCACTCTGATCTCGTCACTCTGATCTCGTCACTCTGATCTCGTCACTCTGAGCTCGTCACTCTGAGCTTGTCACTCTGAGCTTGTCACTTTGAGCTTGTCACTCTGAGCTTGTCACTCTGAGCTTGTCACTTTGAGCTTGTCACTCTGAGCTTGTCACTCTGAGCTCGTCACTCTGAGCTTGTCACTCTGAGCTTGTCACTCTGAGCTCGTCACTCTGAGCTCGTCACTCTGAGCTTGTCACTCTGAGCTCGTCAGTCTACTCTCCCCTCTCTCCCCAAAGTCAAATCCCCTTAGAATTCTCCCCATATTCACTCCGCCAGCCTACAACGCGAAGTAGCCGACCTGCGCGAGTCGCTCTCCAGCTTGGCCCATCGACTCAAATCGGTTGAGTCGGCTCTCATCAAGCTGCATAGCAACCGAGATAAACTCGAATCCGACATCCGGGTGAAAGAGAACTCACTGCTGATTGATGTCAAGCGTTGCATGGCAATGCGGAAGGCTCCCAGAGGTGCTCAGCAGCTGTTGATGCAGCCGAGAAGAGCGATGCCGTGATGAGACGCTGGGCAAGAGACAGAATAGAATAGAATAGAATAGAATAGAATAGAATAGAATAGAATAGAATGAGATAGAATAAAATAAAATAAATAGAATAGAATAGAATAGAATAGAATAGAATAGAATAGAATAGAATAGAAAGAATAGAATAGAATAGAAATAGAATAGAATAGAATAGAATAGAATAGAATAGAATAGAATAGAATAGAATAGAATAGAATAGAATAGAATAGAATAGAATAAATAGAATAGAATAGAATAAATAGAATAAATAGCATGAATATAATATGATATATTATAATATAATGTAATAGAATAGAATATATTTTTTGTTATAACTTAATTTGTTTGCTTTAAATTCAAATTTCTCTCACTTTGTTTTAATTGTTTAAAAATGGACGATTTTGCGATAAAACTCTACTTCTATACACACGTATATCTACTTTAGGTAGACTAATAATATATAATAATGTACATTATAACGACTTTATAATGTATCTCTATATGCAAATCTAATTTACCAAATGCCCACAATTATTATCATGTAGAATGTCAGCCAGTTGAAAAATTCACAATAATCTATAGAGGAACACTTGTTGAAGAACAAATGCAAAAAGTTTCTGCTAATGTATGTTTCTCTCTGTACGATAGTTGTACAGCTTCGCAACACTGCAATATTTTTCGTCCCATAAATTCTATGGATTGACATTTAGCTGTGGACTGTGGTAGTGGTAGCAGCGCAAGACATGCCAGCACTCCCATATCGATCACAGTGCAATAGTACAACTGGACTGCATAGAACCAAACTGTGACTGCAGATTGCATGTGCGCTCCAGCTAAAATTGATGTTACGAGGTGTATTCAAAAAGTTCTTTTCGGTGCCTACAAAACTGAACACAAAACAACTGGAACTATGAAACACTGTTAGATTGCTTAACATGATTCGGTCACTCAACATATTCACCGCCAATGTCTTTGCACTTCTGCCAGCGATTTACCAGGCCTCTGATTCCGGAACTCACACCACTCGCGTCCGTTTGGCGAACAGCTTGATTGCATGCAGCCTCGATGTGCTCGACGCTGTCGAATCGAATGCCGCCGAAGGTGCTTCTTCACAGATGGAAATAAGAAGAAGTCGCACGGCGACAAATCAGGCGAAAGGCTGGATGTTGGAGCACTTCCCATCCCCATTTGCTCAGGAGTTCCACGACGTTGTGCTTGCGATGTGCTGGCGCATTGTCGTGCAGCAGGATCACGCCAGATTCCAGCAGATCAGGGCGCTTCTTTCGTATTGCTGGGCGCAGCTTCTCCTGCAGAATCCACCTGTAGTAGTCCCCATTGACGGTGGTTCCTTGTGGGACTGCCCAGTTCAGCAGGATTCCTTGGGAATCAAAAAACATGACGTGCATGATCTTCATCGCGCCCTGCTTCCTGATGGCCTTCTGAGGTCTTGGAGAATGTGCTGGAAGCCATTCGGCAGACTGGGCCTTTGTCTCAGGATCCCAGCTGTAAACCCACGTCTCGTCTCCAGCTAACATTCTTGATAGAAAATCCTCCCCTTCTCGATGGAACCGACGCTGTCTTGAAGCCACAGTTCGCTGCATCTTTTGCTCACCTGTCAGCAGGTGTGGCACCCACTTGCAAAACTTTTTCTGCAGGTGAAGACGCTCCGTCAGAATGGTTGGACGCTTCCTACTGACACACCACGTCTTCTGCTCAAGTTCGCAAGTCCGTCGCGATCATCATCCAGGAGCTTGCACTTTCTTCACGACAGTCCGTTGGTTGCAGTCAGGGCCTTCTTTCGTATTGTGGGCGCAGCTTCTCCTGCAGAACACCTGTAGTACCATTGAACGGTGTCTTGTGGGACTGCCAGTTGCTTCCTTGGAATCAAAAAACATGACGTGCATGATTTCATCGCAGCCCTGCTTCTGATGGCCTTCTGAGGTCTTGGAGAATGTGCTGGAAGCCATTGGCAGCTGGGTTTGTCTCAGAGCTTAAACCCACGTCTTTAGCTACATCTTGTAGAAATCCTCCCCTTCTGATACAAGGCTTTGAAGCCAGAGTGCACTTTTGCTCACCTGTCAGCAGGTGTGGCACCCACTTGCACTTTCTGCGGTGGACGCTCCGTCAGAAGGTGTGGACGCTTTATGACACACCAATTTCTAGACTTTCGCAAGCTCGGATCATCATCCTAGGAGCTCTTGCACCTTAGACGACACCTCGTTGGTAGATGGGACACCTGGGGGTAGAGACACCTGAGTCCACCTTAGATTCACATTAGATTAAGACACCTGAGATTGTTAGACATTGACAGATTGAACACCTGAGGTAGATGGGACACCTGACACCTGGGTAGATTGGACACCTGTGGGTAGATTGAGACACCTGTGGGTAGGTTGAGACACCTGTGGGTAGATTGAGACACCTGTGGGTAGATTGAGACACCTGGGTAGATTGAGACACCTGTGATTGAGACACCTGTGGGTAGATTGAGACACCTGTGGGTAGATTGAGACACCTGTGGGTAGATTGAGACACCTGAGGTTAGATTAAGACACCTGAGCTTAGATTAAGACACCTGTGGGTAGATTAACACACCTGTGGGTAGATTGAGACACCTGAGCTTAGATTAAGACACCTGAGGTTAGATTAAGACACCTTTGGGTAGATTAACACACCTGTGGGTAGATTGAGACACCTGTGGGTAGATTGAGACACCTGTGGGTAGGTTGAGACACCTGTGGGTAGATTGAGACACCTGTGGGTAGATTGAGACACCTGTGGATAGATTGAGACACCTGTGGGTAGATTGAGACACCTGTGGGTAGATTGAGACACCTGTGGGTAGATTGAGACACCTGTGGATAGATTGAGACACCTGTGGGTAGGTTGAGACACCTGTGGGTAGATTGAGACGCCTGTGGGTAGATTGAGACACCTGAGGGTAGATTAAGACACCTGTGGGTAGGTTAACACACCTGTGGGTAGATTGAGGTGGCAATTCAAAATGTTTGTCTATGGCAAAGCTTAATTATTGCTAAGCCCTGCGAAGAAGGACTACTTAGCAACTGCAAACTAAATAGCTAATAACTATAGATAAAGCGGTGATGGTGGACCCCGCCAGCTGTCAAGAGGCTGGCAAAATGCCAAGTTTATTTGATCAAACTCAAGCCAATAACAACAAGAGGCTCAATTGCGAATGCAAGCCTTCTAACGGACAAAGGATTCGGAAAGCGAGTGTCTGTATGGTGAGCAGCTTGTATTATGCATTGTTTTTCAACTGAGCAATATTTAATAGTAGAGTAGGAGACTGTGAGAGTAGAGGGAGATGGGTGAGAGAGTAGAGGGGCACAGGTGAGAGTAGGAGACGGGTGAGAGTAGAGGGAGACGGGTGAGAGTAGAGGAGATGGGTGAGAGTAGAGGGAGATTGGTGAGAGTAGAGGGAGATTGGTGAGAGTAGAGGGAGACGGGTGAGAGTAGAGGAGACGGGTGAAAGTAGAGGGAGATTGGTGAGAGTAGAGGTAGATGGGTGAGAGTAGAGGGAGACGGGTGAGAGTAGAGGGAAACGGGTGAGAGTAGAGGGAGACGGGTGAGACTAGAGGGAGACGGGTGAGAGTAGAGGGAGACGGGTGAGAGTAGAGGGAGACGGGTGAGAGTAGAGGGAGACGGGTGAGAGTAGAGGGAGACGGGTGAGACTAGAGGCAGACGGGTGAGACTAGAGGCAGACGGGTGAGAGTAGAGGGAGACGGGTGAGAGTAGAGCTAGAACTTAGATGAGACAGGGGTTTCATCTAAGGAGCAATCAATTTAACCCCCACCCCAAAATCTCTTTATCGGCTTCATAAAATCTGACAGAATGTCCTGCCAAACTCAGAACTTAGCAGAGGCTCAGAGTCTTCAGTGAGCTCATCGACCAAGAGCCCCAACAATGATCGGTTACCGTCAGAGGTCGATGATGAGCGGCTCCTTCTATCGGATTTCGCCGCAGATAAGTTGAGCAGATTGTCAAGTCTTGCCAAAATAAAATTTATTGATAATTGCGGACTTTGAGTCAGTGGAACTCACTGACTTAAGTATCTGATTTTACTATGACTTGCGATTGTACTTTGTACGGGGCCTCTTGAATATACTTTAAACTTTTTCATATTTTTTGCTTTCGAGCTGCTATCGAGAGATTTGCTGTTTTCACTACGAATATATATTTGATTTGGCTGTTATGCTTTCAAGTGTGCAACCCACACTTCTCCAAGTCTCCTTCTCCCCCTCTCCCCTCTCCCTCTCCCTCTCTCCTCTCTCTCTCTCTCTCTCTCTCTCTCTCTCTCTCTCCTGTCTCTCTCTCTTCCTCCCCCCCTCTTTCCCTCTCTCCCTCCCTGTCTCCCTCTCTCCCCATCTCCCCCACTCTTTCCCTTTCTCCCTCCCTGTCTCCCTCTCTCCCCATCTCCCCTTCTCTCCCCAACTCCCCCTCTCTCCCCATCTCCCCCTCTCTCCCCATCTCCCCCTCTCTCCCCATCTCCCCCTCTCTCCCCATCTCCCCCTCTCTCCCCATCTCTCCCTCTCTCCCCATCTCCCCCTCTCTCCCCATCTCCCCCTCTCTCCCCATCTCCCCCTCTCTCCCCATCTCCCCCTCTCTCCCCATCTCCCCCTCTCTCCCCATCTCCCCCTCTCTCCCCATCTCCCCTCTCTCCCCATCTCCCCCTCTCTCCCCATCTCTCCCTCTCTCCCCCTCTCTCCCCCTCTCTCCCCCTCTCTCCCTCTCTCCCCCTGTCTCCCCATCTCTCCCTCTCTCCCCATCTCCCCCTCTCTCCCCATCTCTCCCTCTCTCCCCCTCTCTCCCCTCTCTCCTTCTCTCTCCCTCTCTCCCTCTCTCCCCCTCTCTCCCCATCTCCCCCTCTCTCCCTCTCTCCCCCTCTCTCCCTCTCTCCCCATCTCTCCCTCCCTATCTCCCTCCCTATATCCCTCTCTCCCCATCTCTCCCTCTCCCTCCCTCTCTCCCTCCCTCTCTCCCTCTCTCCCTCTCTCCCTCTCTCCCTCTCTCCCCCTCTCTCCCCATCTCTCCCTCTCTCCCCATCTCCCCCTCTCTCCCCATCTCCCCCTCTCTCCCCATCTCCCCCTCTCTCCCCATCTCCCCCTCTCTCCCTCTCTCCCCCTCTCTCCCTCTCTCCCCATCTCTCCCTCTCCCTCCCTCTCTCCCTCTCTCCCCATCTCTCCCTCTCCCTCCCTCTCTCCCTCTCCCTCCCTATCTCCCTCCCTCTCTCCCCATCTCCCTCCCTCTCTCCCTCTCTCCCCATCTCTCCCTCTCTCCCCATCTCCCTCCCTCTCTCCCTCTCTCCCCATCTCTCTTTCTCCCTCCCTATCTCCCTCCCTCTCTCCCTCTCTCCCTCCCTCTCTCCCTCTCTCCCTCTCTCCCTCCCACACTCTCTTCTTCTCTCCCTCTCTCCTCCCTTTCCTCTTCCCTCTCCCTATCCCTCCCCGTTCCCCTCTCTATCCTCGCATCACCTAGAAATTTATAAATGCCCGATCGATTAGCGCTTCGAAAAAGTTTTCCACAGCTTCTGTCTAGCTATAGTCGTGGCTATGCGCGCAAGTTTCACTCCAATGCTAAATGGACGGCTATATTTCTCCGTCTTATTAAATATGCATGTGTTCTGATGAGAAGGCTTACAAAACTCTCTGTATAGGCAATGATAGATTATACAGCAGAAATAAACTATTATTTCTCTTGAAGCCTTCAGAACTGAATAAAGTATTTTGCTACCTACATGAAATTAGACTGCATTTCGTAACTTATAATTGGAAGTTAAGGGAGGGGGTTGTAGCCTCGTGGTTAGAGCATGGGATTCACGACTTGAGGGTCGGAGGTTCGATTCCCGGACCCACTGAAACAATAGCTGCGGCTGAGCTGTCGGTTGCACATCCTTTTTAAATTAGCGACCTATCCAATCCATGTCCAACTGACCAATGGGGATCGGTCTGGGTCTGCCTCCTCTCTGCCCAACAAGTTTTAAGCCTGTGAAGTCGGTCTCCCACTTGGATCGACTGGATCGTCAGCAAGTCCCGCGGCAGCCATGCTCACTCGGTCCTGTCAGTCAGCTCCGCAGATCTGTTCTGCTAATTATGAGTTGGCCACCGCCTCCAGTTCCATCGCTGGCGGGGGTCAACGGAGGACAATCCGAGTGTCCACTGCGACATCTCAGCGCTACTGCCAGCACCTGCGGCAGCAGCAACAACACCACGGATGCCCGCCTGGGGACTACCGACCGCCGACATTCTTTGGCACCGTGGCGGCTTGCGGATTCTTTGCCATGTCTATGGGATTCACGCTAAGCATCTGCTCCTTCATTGTGTTCAGCACCTCGTGAGTGATGGGCTGACCGGCAGACAGACAGACAGACAGACAGACAGACAGATAGACAGATAGACAGATAGACAGACAGACAGACAGACAGACAGACAGACAGACAGACAGACAGACAGACACAGACACAGACAGACAGACAGACAGACAGACAGACAGACACAGACACAGACAGACAGACACACAGACAGACAGGCATAAAATCCCAGCCGCCAGCATCCTGGAAAAATGGGTTAAACGGGGCCAGCGCATCGCCATCGATTTGGAAAATAAAATTTTTGGTGCCAGTCGAGCTGCCGCGAAGCAGCGCCAGAGCCTCTCTCAGTCTCTCCCTTGCTTCGCTCCTCCTTAATCGCGCAGCCATCATCATCATCGTCTCACTCAGTGAGTCGCCCGCCCTGCCCTCCCCCGCCCCCCGGCCTCCCCAGTCCGCCGGCTGTTTTCTGAAGTTTTTCAATTTCCATCCCGGGGAGTTCCTGCTTTCCCGGGGTGGAGAGTGGAAGAGGCCAAAGCGTGTTGAACTTGGCCCAGGTCCCAGGGACAGGACGGCCAGGCAGCCGCCTAGAAAAACTTACAGGGCTTACTTATTTCGTATAAGTTTGCCAATTTTTGCGCGATCATCTCCTCTGTTTCTTCGGAGCCTCGACTGGGCCCGGCTGGCAACAGCTGGCCTCCTTTTCTGAGCTATTTTTAGACTGCAAGGGATAATTTTTACTTCTTTTTGCCTCTCTCCTTCCATCTCCTCTTTCTTCTCCCGCCTGTCTCCCCCTCCATCTCCCCCTCCAACTCCCCTTCAACTCCCCTCCATCTCCCCCTCCAACTCCCCCTTCAACTCCCCTCCATCTCCTTCTCCCCCTCCAACCCCCCTCCATCTCCATCTCCCCCTCCAACTCCCTCTCCAACTCCCCCTCCATCTCCCTCTCCAACTCCCCCTCCATCTCCCTCTCCAACTCCCCCTCCATCTCCCTCTCCAACTCCCCCTTCAACTCCCCTCCATCTCCCTCTCCAACTCCCCCTCCAACTCCCCTCCATCTCCCTCTCCCCCTCCAACCCCCTCCATCTCCCCCTCCAACTCCCCCTCCATCTCCATCTCCCCCTCCAACTCCCCCTCCATCTCCCCCTCCAACCCCCCTCCATCTCCCTCTCCAACTCCCCCTTCAACTCCCCTCCATCTCCCTCTCCAACTCCCTCTCCAACTCCCCCTCCAACTCCCCTCCATCTCCCTCTCCCCCTCCAACCCCCCTCCATCTCCCCCCTCCAACTCCCCCTCCATCTCCATCTCCCCCTCCAACCCCCCTCCATCTCCCCCCTCCAACTCCCCCTCCATCTCCATCTCCCCCTCCAACTCCCCCTCCATCTCCCCCTCCAACTCCCCCTCCATCTCCCTCTCCAACTCCCCCTTCAACCCCCCTCCATCTCCCCCCTCCAACTCCCCCTCCATCTCCATCTCCCCCTCCAACTCCCCCTCCATCTCCCCCTCCATCTCCCCCTCCATCTCCCCCTCCATCTCACCCTCCATCTCCCCTCCATCTCCCCCTCCAACTCCCCCTCCATCTCCCCCTCCATCTCACCCTCCAACTCCCCCCTTCATTCCCCCTCCATCTCCTCCTCCAACTCGATCGGCTTCATTCCTACTAAAGCGATTTTCACAGAAAGCCCAACCCACAGAGCCTGCCATGCAATTCCAGCGCCTTCCAAAAATAAGTTCGCATCCCATAACAAGCCCCGTGTATCCCTGCTGTCTCCGCGCCAGCCCCTCTCGGTCCGCCTCTGTCTCTTATGATGATTAAATTCTCGGCGCAGGATGAGGCTGAAGTTGAGCTGTCTGTCTATCGGCCCCGAAACTTGATTGGGATCTGCTTAGCCCACGGCAGCGAGAGAGGCGGCTGAGAAGGATGGGTAATAAGAATTGAGTCCGAGCTGCTCAGGGAGAAAGGATTTCGTTATCCCATCTTCCATCGCTATTCCAGCTGGACTGTGTGTGATGTGACAAGAAAGTTTGTTGGGAAATTCTCTTCGTTGGCTGAGGTATGCAGGGACATTGCGAGGAGTTTTCATTTGGAGGCGCCAGCACCAGGGGCGCCAGCACCAGGGGCGCCAGCACCAGGGCGCCAGCACCAGGGGCGCCAGCACCAGGGGCGCCAGCACCAGGGGCGCCAGCACCAGGGGCGCCAGCACCAGGGGCGCCAGCACCAGGGGCGCCAGCACCAGGGGCGCCAGCACCAGGGGCGCCAGCACCAGGGGCGCCAGCACCAGGGGCGCCAGCACCAGGGCGCCAGCACCAGGGGCGCCAGCACCAGGGGCGCCAGCACCAGGGGCGCCAGCACCAGGGGCGCCAGCACCAGGGGCGCCAGCACCAGGGGCGCCAGCACCAGGGGCGCCAGCACCAGGGGCGCCAGCACCAGGGGCGCCAGCACCAGGGGCGCCAGCACCAGGGGCGCCAGCACCAGGGGCGCCAGCACCAGGGGCGCCAGCACCAGGGGCGCCAGCACCAGGGGCGCCAGCACCAGGGGCGCCAGCACCAGGGGCGCCAGCACCAGGGGCGCCAGCACCAGGGGCGCCAGCACCAGGGGCGCCAGCACCAGGGGCGCCAGCACCAGGGGCGCCAGCACCAGGGGCGCCAGCACCAGGGGCGCCAGCACCAGGGTGGGCTCCCTTTATTTAATTTTTATTATTAGTAATCGAAAAATTACTTCAATAAAATATTTATTTTCTGGAGAAAAACTTGACTGATTCCTGGAAAAACTTTGAATTGGTGCCCAATTTTGTAACTGCTGCTGGTACAAAAATCCAAATCACTGACAAATTCCACTGATAAGCTTGGACGTCAATCAGTCGTTGACTTGATTGCAACTGGAACCTTTCTGATGCAGAGTCAAACTGGGAACGAACCTACCGTTAGATAATTGCTTTTAGAGATAAGAGCTGGCACCGATACCAGCTCAAGGACCACTAGGAACAGTAGTCCTTGTACCAGCTACGCTGGGAAAGCACAGTGTACCCAGGGGGTAGCAGCTCTGACTGGTCTGGTATATAGTGATTACACGCGGCTTGAGAGTTAGAGTTTGTAGATAAACTATTTTTGCTTGCGGTTCATTCAGGTAGTTGATTGAGACCTAACTGCATTGGAGTGTCGGCTCATGCAGTCTTAGGACGAGAAGTGAATGGTGAGTAACGGAAAGTGACGCGAACCAGCTTGAAGTGATGTGTGGAAAGTGACGGGAACCAGGTCGAAGTGATGGAAAGTGACGGGAACCAGCTTGAAGTGATGGGTGGAAAGTGACGGGAACCAGCTCGAAGTGATGGATGGAAAGTGACGGGAACCAGCTCGAAGTTATGGGTGGAAAGTGACGGGAATCAGCTTGAAGTGATGGAAGTGATTGAAGTGATTGAAGTGATGAGCGATGGAATGTGACGGGAACCAGCTTGAAGTGATGGAATGTGACGGGAACCAGCTCGAAGTGATGGGTGGAAAGTGACGGGAACCAGGTCGAAGTGATGGGTGGAAAGTGACGGAAGCCAGCTCGAAGTGAGAAACTAACGCAAAGTGAACGGAAGTAGCTGGAGGCGATGGGAACCAATATGATGTTTATGACTTAAACAAATAACAACACCAACAGTGATTGAAAGTTAGTG